>OX632357.1:30214669-30473889 GCA_951751655.1 Ophion costatus
TCCGACACATCAAACCTCGCATTAAAGCTTACGAGCATAATAAAAAAAAAGAGAGTATTTCTCTCTCAGATGTGGGAATAAAAGGTCATGAGCGATGCTTGGAAATAAAATCTCACAATGTAAGCCAGGGTTGTTGGCCGCGTTTCTGTCATGCCACCAGTTATGATTACTTGCCTCCATACTTGCCGTTTTCCCGTCGCCAGCTCGCGCCCTGTTCGTACTCATCCCTAAGATACCATTTGCGTCAATCCTACAAATTATCCACTTCATGTTCGTCTCGGGAAAATGGTGGCTACATCGAGAGACAAGTCCATGGTATTTGCAACAAACGCCCATGGTAAAAGAGGGGATAGTAAAATTCGTTATAGCTCATTGACACTGCAATCATAATATGGTTAAATATGTTGTATACAAAATTGAAAATGGTAATAAATTTTTTTAAATTTGATTGCTCATTGTGTAAAACATTTGAAAGGTTGTGTAAAAATGTCACGACGATTAGGAAGCTGGCTACTGAGAAATTGGAATTCACAAATTACACGCAGCCTTATGGAAACTGAAGTAACTTTGCAATTCTATTAGCAAATAGCAAATTTTGCTATTCGTTTTCAATAAACAGAAGAAATATTTATGAATGATCATTTTTTTTATTTCAAATACATCAAAAACAAGAGTGGCTTTATGGTGCAAAAAACGACGTCGTCCGTGAACGAATATGAGTATTTAAATTTCCCGCTACTTTCCGTCTATGCAACGTTGCCGCTATATTCTTATATGTTTTTCCTCAAGTATGATTTTTTTTGTATTTTTGGCATCATTTTTTATAACAAATAAAAAATAATTGCAAAGTTACTTCAGTTTCCATAAGGCTGCGTGTAATTTGTGAATTCTAATTTCTCAGTAGCCAACTTCCTAATCGTGAAATTTTTACACAACCTTTCAAATGTTTTATACAATGACCTATCAATTTTTTTAAATTTTATTACCATTTTCAATTTTGGACACAACATCCTTCACGACTATAAACGAAAGGTATACCTAAACATGCGATTTGGGTGGCGTGTTTGACCATCTATTATCCCCGAAATAATTGTTCACTATTGTAAAAGGCTTGACAATATAGATATGCTTAATTCAGTCCTATAACAAAATCGGCGTACAAACACTAATGTTGTATACTGTACGTTAGGTTTTATTCAGTCCACCTTCTGCTATTCGTTTCAAGTCTGTACAATTCGTATGGTCAACATTAGTGTCTTTCGAGTACAGTTTGTTAGAAGACCTTATAAAAAGTGACTGTTCGAAAAAAGTTATAGTAAAATTTACTTACAATCAGTCGGCAGGTCATTTCCTCGTCATTCGTTCACTTCGGCAGAGTCCGAAGACGAGGATACGCGTATGGATCCACGTGCAACAGCAGGTATCCCTAGAAAAGAATTTCGTAACTGAAAAAACAGACGATTCTTCTCGTGCTGTCGGCTCGTGTTCGCGCCCCAATAACGAATGGATAAAAAGGACAAAGACAATGAAAAAAAAGCGGGTATTGTTGGGCACGCTCGCCGCCAGAGAGTGTTTCGAATTCTGTCGATTTCGAGGGTTTCTCATATACGTATATGCAGCCCTGTTCATGCCTAGGATGAATTCTTTCTGCCGCGTAAGCTGAAGCCACGATACTTTTCGTTATATACGCGTGACATTTTCTCGTTTATTCACGCCCACCTCCCCCTGATGCCTCGCTTCCTTTCGTGATGATTTATCGACATGGCAACGAATGGCAGCGCCAGTTCAGCCAATCTCTCTGGCAAATACCATAAACCGGAAGTATCGATCAAGACTTCGCCTTCCCGTCGTTTTTCGTCAAAGAGAAACGGATATCCATCATTCGCGACGTCACTGGCGACAAATCACGCTGATTTCACGCAATTCCTCGGGAGATTCGAACTTCGCGAGAAAAACGGAAAACTCGAAGAGATTCGCCCTCGCGAGAGTCGAATGTGACGGGCTCGGTGAGCTCAAGTGATTCATTATGTTTGGGTAATGAGATCGATCGTTCACCAGACCGCCAGTTATTGACATTCCCTATGGGTATTCAACGTTCCCTGTATTGGAATGTGGGCGTTGAGAATTCGGCCTGCACTCGGGTGAATTTTGCATTTGCGGGATTAGCGTCAACTCAGGGTAATTGATGATGTCTGTCATGAGAAGGTAGGCGGAGAGTCTTGAAACTTTATGAGCAGTTTTGCCTCCGGATCGGAATTTTGCACACAATTGATACACAGCCTTGCCCACTTCTCTTTTTATTCACAAATATTGATGAACAATGAAGTTTGTATTATTTGAACAAAGCACCATCGTTGCAGCATTGGCAAAGTTTTTTCTGGTGGCTAGGATGAGCTGAAGTAAAAAATGAAAGAATTTCCTTTTAGTATAGTAAGTAAAAGTTCGTGTGTTACTTTTTTTTAATGTTGAACATTACGACAGTGCCAAGCTGTAGAAAACAAAAGTCCCATTTTCGACCGAAAATCAATATCGATGATTTAGTTTTAACAAATGGATAAACGGATTTGAAAAATCATTTAATCAGACGGCGAAAAATGGTGTAAAATATGCTCTATCAACAATTGAAGAGGATCGCACGAGTGGATTTTGAAATACAACATACGCCGTTCCGTAAAACAGTTTTGAGAGGAAAGGGCAAACTACAGCGATGTGCTTAGCCGTAGCGCAGTAGGCGATCGGACGCTTCACGAAAATTGTAAAAACTCGAGCAATGTTTCGAATTTTTCCGCAATACTCTTTTCAAATTAAAAGTTAAGGCCCTAGGCCATAAATCTCCGCAATAAAGAAGTTCCATTTACAAAATGTCACGCTTGTGTCCCCTCAAGTGCGATGCTTCAAATTTTGCTAAGCAAGTCATCGAACTTCGATGCAGAATGGTACTCGAATTAAGTAAGTTTACCTGAATATGATTTTCAAGACACTAGGGCCTGAATAATGTTGAGTATGGGAGTAGCAGGCTACTACGAGGCCAGTCCTCCAAATTAAACGTCCTTAAAATTACCTTGCTCCATACCCTTATATACACACATACACGCACATTCATTTTGGAGTAAAGCCCATTAGGACGTTCGTACAACGTGGATTAAAATATACGAGTAGCTGGTTTATAACAGCTTATGGCAGCTACCGAAAGAGAGAGAGAGAGAGAGAGAGAGAGACAGCAAACGCCTGTTGCATCCCAGCTGGAAAACTCTTGCGGGAATATGTTCCATTGGCCTCCCATCCACAACATACTCGCCCATACCTACACAATTACATTTACCCAAGCGATAACGAAAAATTTATAAAAGCTTTTACATCAGCCAGGTAGCGAAATGTAGGTCTCCATCACGCGTGATCCGCATGTCCAGTAAACCCGATGAAATTTCGTACACGCGCGAAATGAATAATTAATATGACGCATTAAAATTTCCGTGCAGCGGAGCGGAGAATGGACTTCACGCTCGATTTATAGCGATGCCACTACATTTAGCGATGAGCCGATAATTGCGATGATCCAACGTACATTCTCGCATCGAGGGGCCGCGAACACAAGAGTGCATGGTCCAAAACGAAACAGAGCAATGGACGAGAGTAAAAAAAAAGATCTTTATTCGGAACAATAATGCCCAAAGGCGCATTGGGAGGATAATGAAGCGCAACGTTGCGTCTGTGAGTAACGAGGTTCGGAAAAAGACGCGGGTGTGAGAGGACGAAGACAACGCACCCTTACTGGTCTTCCTCCCTTTCTCCGCTGTACTTCTTTACCGTCTCTTCTTGCCTCCATTCCTCTTCTGTTTTGGTACACCTGGATAGAAGCTGAGGCAGAGAACAATGCATACCGTTCTATATTGTATACGTATATGTGTGCGTGGTTGGGTCTATACATGCATCCAGATGCGTCCTTCGGCAATTGTGTCGGATAGAAGTGGTGCGCGACACGGTTTTCTTTAACGACCGATAACGGTGGCTCGAAGGTCTCGCACAGTTACGACCACCCCATCTTGAGATCATAAACAGTACAGACTCTCATCCTGCCGTGGGATTTTTCGCATCGGCAGCTAGTTTACCGCATTACGGTCATTTATTTGGCTATAAATACCAGCGCCACCCCCCATGGAGATGAAGATTCCGATTATACGATTTTGAAACTTCCTGGTGGGGTGCCAAGTCCGTGAAGGGGTTCTTTTTACGCGTGGAATAGCATAGTTTTTTTGGGATTTTTCAATCGACAGCTCTTCGAAACGGTTGATGAACAAGAAACGCTTTTATTTTTAAAACAAAGCTATGTTGAGGTCCTTTAAAAAATCATCAAAAAGACAGAAAAACAGCAAAAACGTGGCCACGAGCGGATGATGAATTTTTTTCGCGACGGTTGGCGGTGGACATTCTCCAGCCAAAATGGTCCATCCGAAACCTAAAAACCAAACGGGTTGGTCAAGTTAACAGTAAATACGAGTCGTTGACGATCGTCGATTTTTAATATAATTTATTTAAACAACGTGACGACGAATCGGAACTGGAGCATACAAAATCTATGAAAAAAGTCGTCGTTTTTACGTAACCATCAAAAAACGAAGTTTGATTTGCAAAATGTGAGATCGTCAACGACCGCTAAATGTTTCTCATCGTATCTCCTGTAAATTTGGAAATAATCCATCGAGTGGTTTTCGAGATATCATGTCCACCGACTTTACAAACAATGTTTTGAGAAAAACACGTTTAAAGTTTGGAGTACGACGCTGCTACTGCTCGTCCGGCCGACTGTTCGAAGCTCATTCAATTTTAGGAATGTTTCAATGAATTTTTCGAGGAATATAGGTAAACGGTGATACTGTCAAATAAAAATATTAATGGAAAATGCAATTTTTCGACTTACCTATAGGTGCATGTAGCCTGCTAAGACTTCACAAGAAAGACTGTTCCGACCTATCGCGTCTGGTGCAAAGAATGGACGACCAGCTTGCCTCGTGCCTGGCTGTTCCATATTATTTTTTGGCACGCTTCGCGCGAGTGTCTTTCATTTCCCATTTGGCACTGAGGGACTCGTTTTTTTCCTTGGCGTATATATACTTCGGTGTTTGTATTCGCAAACCAGCAGTCAAAGGGAATTCACGACGGCATTGGCAGCATCGGGGACGCAGCCGAGAAGTTTCTTCAATGTACCTACCCACGTACGGATGGAGAATACAAGCCCCGGGAGGTTCCTCGTATCTCTTGGTCGGATAACCCGTGTGCTTAATGAAGGGAAGCCTGGTGAATTAGCGGAGAGACACAGGACAATGATGTTCCGTCGTCATTGGAACGGATACACAGACTCTTCCTCTTTTCTCTCGTTTTGTTTGGGCCCTTATTCGTTAATTTGAACCCTGCACACATGCACACAAGTACAGGTACGATTTTGCTCTGAAACGCACTCACAGATCGTTTAGCAAAGCACCTTGTAATTACTGCTCTTCATCGACCTAGCATCAACTATTCACTTCCTTCAGCGGGTCTTCTGCTGTGCTCTTCATTGCAGCTCGACATGCACACAAGCGTATGTGACGTGTGCACACGTGTATTTCGTATACAGCCGATAATTGAAGGGACTCTCGACCCTTTTTCCACCGTCTTACGAATGTCACGGTTCGTGCGCATTCACTCCACTGAAAAATGATCCGTACGTGTTTATGAATGGCATCGCAGAACTTTCGTTTCAGGCTCGACTTTCGGTGGCCTGTAACTTCTGATAGAACAAGTCTGCCTGTGGAATACTTAAGGATGTTGAGTCCCTACGAAACATGTTAATGTCAATTGTTCAATAAATAGCTTCTTAATCGTCATGAAATTTTTACACGACCTCCTGAATACTTCATGTAAAAACATACCAACTTTTCAGAATTCTATCATCATTACTTCAACCTCCTTAAGGGTTGAAATAAAAAATGATAAGAAAATTCTGAAAATTTGGTATGTTTTTGTATGAAGTATTTAAGAGGTCGTGTTAAAATTTCACGACGATTAGGAAGCTCGTTATTAAAAAATTAACATTTTGTTAAGATCAATTTTTAAAAGAAATAAAAAAAAATTTATCAATAAACTTCGTTTTGTTTCCGTTGCTTTCAGTATATTGTAGTTCTTATAAAATTGAGAGGTCAAAAAAAAAACTTATTGCAAAGTTACATCAGTTTCCATAAAACAACATTTAATTTGTGAATGTTAATTGTTCAATAACGAGCTTCCTAATTGTCGTGAAATTTTTACACGACCTCTGAAATACTTTATACAAAAACATACCAAATTTTCAGAATTTTATCATCATTTGCGATTTGGGGCTCAACATCCTTAATACACCGCGTCCTGTTATGAATGGATAATCCTGAAACTGTCGATAGCTCAGATCATGTCCTACTATATGCTGGAATTTCGATTTAGTAAAAGTACCAACATTTTCGAGATAAAAATAATTTGGTTTTTCGCATGCCATTTCTACAAATGATATATTTTCGACCTGTTTTTTTTAATACTCTTGGTTATTGGTTTTATCTAGAAAAGTCTTCTTTTTAACCTTTAATATTAAGGACATTTTATGAAAACAGATCTTACGCAGCATTTTTATACAAACCAATTCGAACATCTGACATTGATAGCCTGCGGTGTAAAAAAATGTACTGCGCATATTGTGCGAATTACTTTTAAAAGTTGGTTAGTTATTGTTGATTCGTATTATTTGTAGAAGTGGCATGCCAAAAACCAAAAGCAGATCATTTTTTTTTTAATTGACATAAAGCTCATAATCTCAAAAACCATATATATATATATATTGGCCAAGTAAATGGACTTGGCTATATACACATATCTAAAATGAAACTTATGCTACGTGTCCCTAGTAATACCCAGTTTCCTGCCAAACGATGAAGTAAATGTTGGCAAACACTGCGCCTACGTGTAAATTTCTCTCATATTCTTGAATCCTTGAAGAGAAAATTATGTGTACGCCGTGTAGATTGCCACCTACCTTGATAAGTATATATACGGCTGGTGCACTTACGACACCGAGTTGGGCACAAAAACCCGATCGTAAATTCGACAATAAAGCCGTTTGCAAGACCCTTGTGTGCCGTGTGCTCAGTTGTAGATTTTCCGTGTGTTTTTTCTTTCTCACTTACGAGGTGAAATTTCTTTTGACCGGCGAAATCGTATACGTCAGATCTAAACTCGATGATGCCTGCATACGATATGTGATTCGCGAGTACGCGAGGATCACGCGATTCAAGGATTTACTCGAACATAAATCGCGAGCTTTTTGCTCGGACTCGTTCGTCATCACGGCTTGATAGAGCCGAGACGCAATCGCTCCGCATCTTTAGAGAAAATCTCGGGAACGGCCAGAGGCGAGCAAAACGGTCGTATATCGCTTTGAGACCCTTCGGAGCTTCGTGGACCGACACTTTGAACATTTTAGATCGATTTTGTTACAGTTTTAATTAGAAATTCAGCTTGATAAAGAACGATTTTTGAAATCGATAGAAAATCGTTTTTTTCGATGAAAATTAACAAAATGGTGGCCATTTCAAAATTGAGTGTCAAATTGGGCCTTTTTCGACACATTTTCGTTACTTTTTTAAATTTTCTTTTAAAAAAACTCTTCTGTACGATGTTAAGGAACGGCGTGAAGAATGTTGTGGTAAAATTTGAGACCGATAGCTTAAGGAAGCTTTCCAGTGTGACAGCCCGAAAAATCGCTGTATTTCGCGATTTTTTTTTTTAAAGAAAAAATAATCTAATCGGTCTGGTTTTTTTTGTATATTAATTGGGTATTGAAGAATACAAAACAATTTTTTAAAGATCGATTTATTTATTAATTAATATCTATAAAAATGATGAAACTATTGTTGCAGAAAATGCACTTGGATGTGGTGTCCACGTTGGGGGTCACAATTTTGATCTGAAACAAAAAACACAAAAAGATTATTGATCGGTATATAATTGGCTTTCGTGCTATAGAGGCTTTTTTTTTTTTTTTGCAAAAATGGCGCCGGTTTGAACAAAAAGTATCGATTTTAGCATTTTTTTTGGCAGTTTTTTTACAAAAAAATAGGAAGATGTCAAAAAAAAAAAAAAGCTTCCATAGCACGATAAACAATGACGTTAAGAATATTGTGTAAGAAATTCAACTCGATAGCTTTAAAACTCTGCCCTCCAAGTTGGACACCGTTGTGAAAAATGCTGTTTCGAGAAAAACGCGTTTAAAGTTTCGCTGTAGCTGTAGCGCTCCGTTGCCTTCTTCCAAGAAATGCTGTACAGTAACCGAAATAATCTGAATTTCGGCATGAAAATTTCAGGGAATATTCGGAAGAGTGTATACTATTCGATAAAGCAAAAAAAAAAAAATCGATTTTTTGAAAGTTTCACACTGGAAAGCTCCCTTAAAAGCTCTCCGCTTAAAAACGTCCACCCTTCTGAAAAACGTCGTTTCGAGAAAAAGCGCACCCTCCACCTCAGGTCTCGCGCAGCTGGTCGGAACCCTTTGTTCAAGAAAGTCTGTACCGGTCAAAATAATTCGAATTTCCAAATTTAACCGCATGGTTATTAAGGTCCATATTTTTGGACGATGCAAAAAAAGATTTCCAAAAAATGTTACACTGAAATGGTCCCTTAAGTTGAAAACCCAATAAGCAAAGCCCTCCTGAAATTTTGAACGTAACATTTCTGAAAAAACCTCTTTCGATCATTTCATGCAAAAACAATAGGTGGCTGCACACAGATAATTGTGGTATCAGCCGACAAAAATTAAAAAAACAATGGTGGAAGAATTTTGAAAATCATTCGACAATTTCGACAAAGCACGGTTTTGGAAAAAGTAAAAAAAAAAAGCTTAGAATTTTCAAAATATCCACCCCATTTATCTGCCTGTAAAATCGTAACAGTTGGGGATTTCGAGTTGAAGTTTGGACATGTTTGAGACGCAGAAAAGTCGTTGAAAGATCGACTTTTGGAAAAGTTTGATCCAAGAGAAATGTTTTTTTCCTCCGATAAGACTTGTTCGCCGAGACTTGGCACAGCGTTGGGAAGATTCACAATGGCGGCTGCAAAACTGTGGGTACTCCTCGCGCGATTGTACTTCGTCCATCACAGAAATGTCACCCGCAATGCGGTCGATTTCGTGTACTCGGCAGACGCGTATACGAATCATCCATTAACGGAGACGCCGGCAGACTGGCATATAAAAGGTTGATGCTAATGGCGATAAGACTAGCAGGAGTATTTCTCCCCCTTGGACCTTGGCGTTCCTCTTCTCCCTGGGGAATTGGCGAATTCGCTTGTCACCAGAGTCCACTAGTGTCTGACAAGAACACGCGGTCTCCGTTACACGTCTCTTCATTCCGTTTCGCCTCAGTACTACGACCCTTGACACATTCAAACTCCTTCTAACAAACGAGCCTCGTAACGCGCTCTATTCAATTCCCCGTGCTCCCCACGCGTCTATACGAATGGAAACCAGGTCATTCGTAAAGCAGGATTCGAATGATATCAATGGTGGGCTTTTAACGGGTTACCCCTTGTTGTACCAGTCGAAAACAGTTCATTTTTGCGATACTTTTATTTTAAAAATCGTCATAATAAGTGTCCACAAAAATGAGGTATTTGAAAAAGTTCCAACTATAGAACAGTCTGTAATTTTGTTGTGCAAACATATTCAATTATAATCGACCTACAGCCGATTTTCACAAAGTACCTCTGGAAAAGGTATTTTTCGGTTAGCTTCTGAATGAGGTTTACTAATATGAAAAATCAAACAGATTCTGTTAGTAAATCGGTTTATCCTATGATTGATCGAAGGAATTTCCGAAATATCAAGCTAAACAAAATGGCGCGTGTTGAAAGCGAGAGTCTTGATTTTTGCGACAAAAATGGGCATTTTTCGTTCATCAAATCGACAGTAGGGGAGACTGAGGATGATCCTATTGGGAGACTTGGTACACGACATTTACAAAACTTCTATGAACATTGCATTAGTATTAACTGGCAACTCTAGGGGTCTATGGTACCCACAAACTTTCTAAAGTAGTGCTGTCAATCAGACTTGACCGAAGAGACTCAATCCGATCAAATACTATATTTTTGCATAAAAAAAACACCCTAATAATATTAGAAAGATCGATGTAGTAGTTTTTGAAATATTTGGCTCATCGATTTTCAAAACGTACTCTCGAGATAAAGGCGTTTAAAGTTTCGAACGACGTTCCGACCGTTCCGACAGTCGACATAACAGCCTCTCAATTTTGATCCATTTACGTTGAAATTTTCAGGGAATATTTATAAGATGATATACTTTAAAAATATATTTTATAAATATATTTACAACTAGGCATAAGCCCTTCAATGATAAATGAAAATGTTTTTTTTTCAATATCATTCGACTTTGAAATAAATGAATGTCGAAATAAACGTCCGAGTATAATGAGGACTTTTTTGGCCCATTGTGATGAGTTACTAAACGCACGAACTGACGTCAATTTTCAACAACAACTTTATGCTGAAAGTATGTACTGTTTACATCCGTATTTTCTAAACAAAATCGAGGCCCTTGCTTTCTACTTTTCTGCTTTTTTTCTCTGTGAAAATGTTATCAAAAAGAAGCCATTTGATATTTGGATTTTGTTGGCGATTTCTTTTTCTCGATTCGTCAACCGCCCTTGTCGTCTTACTTATACGCTATTCTGGATCCCCGTGCAATTGGCTCTTATTGGATCTTTTTTATCGAATAAGCACAATCGACACGCGACAATCCAATTCTCGCGCATTCACGAGCACGTGTAACCGGATAAGCCTTTAGCTCTTCTATATCTTGGCGCTCAGTCAACTTTCTTTCGAAAGATTTTTCGACTCTCGAAGTTTGGTGAAAGTCTGGCGGGGAAAAATAATAAAAGAGACAAAATGTGTGGAACAGAAAGGCTGAGGAGAGACATGAATAATTGATGGAGGGTGTTTTAGGAGGTGGAGGAAAAAAGGAATCACGTGGATATATACATACATACATACATACATACATACATACATATATATATATATATATATATATATATATATATATATATATATATATATATATATTCCTTTCGGCAAAGCTTTAAAATCGAATCGAAAGGAAGAACTACTTATTTCAGCGACTTTTGTGAAACCGAGAAAAATCCAACGATAAGAGAAGCAACGCGACGTAGAGGAGCATACATGCGAGAAAATACGTTGGCCATTATTTCTCGAATATTTTCCACTGGATTTACCGAATTCTCTCCTTCTCTCCGTCTCTTTCTCATCTGCGTGAATAAAATTTGCGGAATTTCAACATTCTTCGGGATTTAACGAGCGATAACGTATGGAATACAGAAATTAATTATAATGGAGAGGATGCAAAAGCGCGACTCAACGCGAGTAATTTATTCATACGCACGAAGTCTTAATCCCGAATAAAGAGTAATTAATTCCATCGCGACTCGTAGAAATAAAATATGATTCCACTTCGCGGACTTTAACGAACTGAGTGCACAAGATATTTTTTTCAACTGTAACACTTCGGTTTTTTTTAACTATGAAGAATTTGAAGAATAATGGAGTAATTTATGTTTCTTGTGAGCTCTAATGATTCTCTAAGATTATTCGTCAATGATTGGTGGAAAAATAAATTTGAGTTGAGGGGTTAATCCAGGTCTTTGTAAAAAGCCTAATTTGAGAATTTTT
Organism: Ophion costatus; assembly: GCA_951751655.1. NCBI lineage: Eukaryota > Metazoa > Arthropoda > Insecta > Hymenoptera > Ichneumonidae > Ophion > Ophion costatus. The sequence goes on from OX632357.1 coordinate 30,226,433, forward strand.
CAACGAGTACAGTGGAAGCTGAAAAAAATTTTATTGGAAAACTTTATTATGCATAGTTTTGAGTGTACAAAAAAATTTTATTGCAATTTTTCTATTAAAACTGACAACGTCAGAGTCCAAGATCACTGAGTACTTCTAGTGCAAAATTTTCCGCGCGTGTAAATATTTCTCGTGTAATTTTCAACCTCGAAAAGAAAAACAAGAAAAATCTTTTGAATATATACAAAAAGATATGGAACTGCATATGCAAATAAGAAAATACCTTTTCTGAAAAAGTTAGTGCAGATTTTAATGAGAACTTTCATTTTTAAGCAATAAATCACATGAGAAATTGTTTGTAAAAAGATGTTAATAACCAATTGCAAATTCTGTACGCAGTTCCATGGAGATTGCATATAAGAAGATACGTTCGAAATTTCAAGGCCAGTTTAAATAACGTAGTTTCGAGAAAAACGTGTCAAAAGTTTTACCTAACATTGAGCAATAGAAATGTTTGATTAACCTTGAATCTGCAATGGCAGCACCATACACTTGGCCTTCCAAATTAATATTGTTATCTTCTTTGTCTTTTCGGAAACTTTGAAAATACTTAATCCTGAATTTCTCGTATTCAAAAGTTTCTTGACCCAATTACACCCCTAACGGTTTGGGGTTCAATTTTCAAGTGGCTGAACCGTTGAAATCCTATTCCCGATCGTCGCTTCCATGAATAATAATTTGCCAACTGGCCCTCGATATACACAACAACGATGGGAATCTATCCGGAAATCAATTATGTTTTTGCCTGTCTCTCTCTCTCTCTCTCTCTCTTTCTCTCCCCTCTTCGTACTCTTTCTCGATAATCCCACTTAATTGCCGCCGAAAAATTGCTCGCATTTTCTGGCTGGACGCGCTCCCTTGATTTTTCTATATTGTACCGTAGCAAAATATTTTAACCGATTTTGCTATATCAAAATCCACGATGGGATAGTAAAGTGGCGAGTTTGTATAATGCTCCACTCGAATCATCGATCAAAAGAATCGTTATGACTTTCTCTCGGATTCCTAAATTGGAAATAATTATTATTCAGATTAACATTTTTATTTATCAAATCGACAAAGCAAAATCGTGTTCTTCACCAAGCGGACGTGTTGCAAAATTCTTAAAAGCTTCGGTTCAACGGGTCATTAGAGGACCATTTTATTTACTCGAGAGGAAAGAAATTTATGTATCCGTTCACGCCCATTCGCCCTTGGTGAATTCAGGTCAGGCGGTTGTGGAGGGTTTTCTCCTATAAGCGATCGCACGATCTGTCATTGAAAAAAAATATCCAGTTATAAGCGCTGTCAACAAAAAAAGCTGCTGTGACAAATTTCAACTTTACGAACGTCACAGTGCGTTTTAAAAAATTTAGAATTGATAATTTCTTTATGCCATTCATTTTCAATTATTTTTCATTTTTTTAATCGTGCAAATTTTGTTTATAAATACTTATTTGTTTGTTTATAAACTAATAACTTTGAATGATTTTTTTTTTAATTTTGTAATTTTTTAATAATTTAATAATTTTAATTGAATGATTTTGTTTATAAATAACAAATTTTCTTTATAAATTATTACATCCGACATAACTAAATTCAAGTAATCGATGAATTTTATTTGTTTCACCTAAGCAAGGATAAAAAAGTAATTAAAAAACACTTGAAAGACTTTCTGCGTCGTAATATCGTAACTTGTATGAAAAGTAGCTGTTTCATGACGTAAATTAGATAGATATACAAACTTCGCAATCAAGTTAACTGTGGGCAAAATAAATAGATTATATTTGCCGACCGATACACAACTAGAAGAATATTCGAAGATCAACATTTACTACAAAGTAATAAATAATATAATTGTAAATCTAAAACGCCGATTTGAGAACCTACCGTTAGCTCATGGAGTTGATGCATTTTTTAAATTGAATATCACGAACGAGGAGGATGTCATCAATACTCATTTTTTAAATCTTAATAATTGATACGTCAGCCGCAGAAGCTGAAGTGATAGTCACGAAAAGCATGCTTTCATTTAAAAATGATGCAATAGATGCTTGAAATTTGAGAAAGCATATTAAAAAGGCGTACTGCCCTAGCTTGTATAAACTTTTTTTTCTACCATAGAGGCGGATAAAAACGTCGCTCAGAAGCAGAATGCTTCAGGAACGATTCTCTCATATGTCACTGCTGACCATAGATAATAACATTGTTAAAAACATTCCAACTAAAAAAGTGTTGGGCCAATTTACAGAAAAAGCATACAAAGCTTATACAATCGAGTTGCTACTGAAAACAAATTTTAAAGACTCGTACCTGGATTAAAGTATAATGAAGAATTAATTGATTATTTCGTAAGGTATTGCAAGAATTTGATATTAATGTTAACATAAACGTGTGATTAAAGTTTATATTTTATCAGTACTGCGTGATAATAAACTGTTATGTAAATTTTGTAAAAAAAAAAACATGATTGTCAATGAAACGACTTTCTTGTCAGGCAAGCCCCCCTGCAGCCCCTACCCTTCACAAAAAGATTCTGGTTACGCCAACGTAGAATAGATTAGCGATCTGCGGGTAGGGAGTGATGGGAAAGGTTTCAATTGGTCACGGTAATACGCAAAAGCTCTCAACAGTACACGTTCGAATCCAGTGACAAAAGGGACAGAAAATCTACTATTATTACTCTAAATAAATTAATTTCCAAAATTGTAAGTAATGATTTCCCCATCGAATGATTCAATAGCTTTTGCGATTTCGTACCTGTCCACAGTTCCGGAAATTCCCACAAAGAGAAAAGTCTCGTTAATAATTAGTTAATTAATATCTGACTGTGAGAAGTCATTGGTGACTCGATTTTTTTTTCATCGCCTCACCTACACGAACGCGTTGAGCAAACAAAGCAAAGTAATTATAAATCTCTCGATTACGATCATACGAGACGTACTTGCGTACATTCAATTATTTTATTCGTCGAATTAATGAAATTCCATCGTGCATCCTTCTTTTTCGCGGAGCGATGAGAAGATATTGCGAAATTAAAAAATCGTGAGAGAAGTTAGCTCGGGGTCGGTCACTGCAGATCTCGGGGATGACGCGGACGCTGCGGAAAAGCGCGTCTGGCCGAGCTTGAAGGAGAAAGAGAGAGAGAGAGAGAGAGAGAGAGAGAGAGAGAGGCAGAGCCAGAGATAGCGAAGAATGTACACACTTTTTTCCATTATTCGCGAGAGCTACAGGCGCGACTGGATATATGGAAAGTAGATATCGGATTCGTTGATACGAGCACTTCGTTTCTAACAAAGCGGATGGGAGCACCGACCGATGCACGCGAAAGAAGAAAAAAAAATGAAAAAAAATCGGTAGTTAATAATCTGGCGAGTAGTCCACGGAATAATTTTGAACATTGCGCTGGGGGACCGCTTCATTTGCTCGTGTATCGTTTGGACGTACTTTTCAAACATGGATCAAAAAAATTATCAAAAAATGTTCAGCATCCGAAAAAGTAAAATTTCCAGCAACGAGACAGGTCCTTTCAACTTCTGATACACAGCCAAAAATAAATGGATTCAAATAGGATCTATTTAAATCAAATGGGTTTGTTTCCTTGTCGCACGACCTACTACGATCCAATTTGTTTTAAATATATTTTTTTATTTGTTTCAGCTATGATTTTTACTTATTGAATATATCCAAATTAAATAAATTAAGATTCGATTCGAATATATGTTTATTTGCTTACACTATTCACTGCAATTCCAAGTCCACTATATGCATAGAATATTTCATAAATCCAAAATAGAATTAAATACTTCATTTCGAGTACTACCACAGAGATTTTGTATCATAATTGGTCATGTCATTGAATTTAAAAAATTGAATAGATACATGTGTACAGATGAAACCCAATCACAGATTTATTAGGAATTAATAAAATATTTATTTGCTAGACGAAATTAAATAGATTTCGATTTGAATGAATAAATATATTAAAAATAAATAATTCCAATAACGGAATGCAATAGGATAAATGCGATTTCCCGTTAAATCTGGTTGATTCAAATATTCAAAAATTCAAAAGCACGCATCTAGTTAATATCGATAGAATATTTCTGTCAGTGTAAAACTTCGACCGAGATATCTGGATTTCTCATTTCTCGGCGTATGTGTTTCCAGCGAACCTTCATAGGCCCTCATTTCGTTCGTTCATTCGAAAGGGTTCGAACCCTTTCACATTTACCGCCGAAATGACGCTCTTTTTTTTCAACGATTGAGTAATTTTGAACACTCGTGTTTCCAACGAAAATAGGAAAAAAAAACGATCCGTGTCGCGGGTCGCCAAAGTGGCAGGCTCACCAAGTTCGTTATAGAAGCCATTGTGACGTGTTCGATATACGAGTGAGCAAAGGCCGAGGTCTACGGTGATCAAAAGCTCGTTGGTCAATGACTGGAATCCTTCCCCGTCACGAACAGGAAGCCTCGAACTTCCGGTTCCTCACCGCGTTGTGTATGTACATGTATGTGTGTTCGTGTCTACCGTACGTACTCGTTGCCATTTTACTGCAATTCGTCGTGTGATCGGAGTTCGCCTGTCCTTGATCGTTTCCGCGCCATCAAATTAGCCCCCGGAAAATTGACTCTCTCCGTGTGAATTTCTGACATTCGTCGTTTTATTATTGAAACCAAATACGAAAATAAAAGGCTAAAAAATTAAACGACGGAGACTTTTGAGATACGGATTTTTTTTTATTAGGATAGATTTTGACAAGCGAATATTACTTTAGGACGATGGACAAAGTGACTTGGCCTTTCTATAATGTTGACGATTTTTTAAATTATTTTCTTCCTGTCACGTTCTTTCGCTGTGAGTTTTTTTCCTGCAAATTCGACGTTGAGGGGGAGACTTCACTTTTAGGGAGAAAAACGTTGCAGATTTTCATGATTTTGTTTTTAAGCAAAGATATCTTCACCATTTTTTACACTTATGTATGTTTTATAACTAGTTTTGACTGTAAAATGGTATTTTTTATCGATCTTCAAAAATGGACGAAATATGGCACAGTCTTCTAAACGATTTGCGAAACCACGAAGTGTTGAAAATCGATTAAATGGTGCGCTTTGAAACAGAAAGATTGAATATTCCGAAAAAGGATAATACAGCTTGCATTAAAAAAATAATTTTTTATTCTCTTTTCAAAAAACATTTAGGGTCATATTTTACACGATCAAGTTAGAAAGACTGATACCAAACTTCATCATAATCGGTCGAATAGTTTTTTAGCTACACGTCACGCTAGTTTTGAAAATGCAATTTAGAAGACCGTGTCATACTACGCGATCTTTGACGATTAATCAAAAAAAGTACCATGAAACAGACAAAAGTAGTGATAAAACGTACCCTAAGTCTCAAACTGGGTGAAACATCTTTCCTTTTAAAGAATATCATGAAAATCAGCAATTTTTTCTCGCCTAAAGGTATCTCTCCCCTCAATGCTTCATATGACTTGGTAACAATAAATCCCGGCTCTCGAGAGTGGAAAAGGTCGAGAGAGGCTCCAAAACTCTGAACATTTTTTGGACCGCTTATTCTGCTACTCCAACCCCCTTCATCACTGACGTTGATAAATTTCTCGTGCCATGTTTGCACTCTCGGCTGAATGTTTAGGGTCACGTTCCATTCCACTTGACTGGGATGTCGATCTGAGCGAATCCATTTCCTAGGTTTAAAAAATACATAATTTTGTCCATGTATATGCGATTTATTCGAATTTTGAAAAAGTCTATAGAAAAATATTCTTTCCATACATCTTTGCATAAGAGACATCATTCGCGAATAAAAGTATCCATTTCTTGACATCTTTTTTAAAATACTTTTGCAAAAAAATGTCATATTTTTTTGTCCTTTGAGATTCATCTTGTTCTAGTATTATTTTTTAGATGGATGAGTCTGCTGAAACGAACGTTTTATCCTTTAAAAACCCTAATTTCCCTTGTATTAATTTTTTGCAAGTATTTTTGCATTATTTATTCATAATTTGCAATACTGCCCGAACGCCATTGTCCCAACGTCTGAAAAACGTGATGGGTCTTCAGACTTTTCGCGAAACTTCTCGGTATTGGCAATTCCCACGCAATTTCTATCGGAACCTCCAGAGGACCATGTGAAAACTGCAAAAAAGCGCGGAAAAAGGTGAACATTTTTCTTTTTCGACCCGACAAAAATGCCCGTCACACTGTTTTTTCGTGCCGACCGCACTTTACGCTGCTGCGTTATGAGCTCGTAAAAGGAAGGGAGGAAAAAATAAACGATCGTGGATAAGAGCCACGTATGTGGAAAAAAGTAAAACATTTTCATAGCGGGGCGAGTGCGAGAACAACGAGGTTTTCGATACGTCGACCGTCCTGGCACAGATGGTCGTCACTCCGACCTCGTTACGAGGGTGCATCGAGAAAAAGAAAACTTTGAAAAAAAAGAGCAAAAAAAGGATGTTGCTTCAACGAGCTATGCCACGATTGGCATAATGTTTTCATCACCCTTGCCATTGTACACGACACGTTTCTGCGATGCATATTGTTCACGTATGAACATGAGCTTTATGCATATATGGGAAAAGGTAACTTTGGAGGCAGTCGACTTCCATCCCCATAGTAGACTAGTGTCCCAATTCTCAACGTTACAAAAACGCCTCAAAATCAGCTTCGGACACTTAAACATTTACACTGATGTCATTTTCAACCCAAAAATCAACTTGCCAAAAAATTCGAGGTCCTTCGTCAAAACAGCAGGATCAGCTGACAGCCAACATGACGTGCATCAACCTTCGAAATTTTCTCCTCTCCTGTTACATACATACTCAAGGTCCTTTATTTTAAAGGGCGTCTCCATCTGGAGACCCAAAAATGGATCTGTCCCCTATTTTGAAATCGAGGACAGAGGACAATAGTTCGTCCTTTATTTTGGAAAAAAATGATGGCATTCCAGCAAACTTATAGAAAAGTGCCCATTTCGCAGGCTGAAAAACACACTACTATATTTTTGCAGTTGTATCGGAATGTGCTGACGTATTTAGGATTGCGATTCGATTTTCGGAAAATAGGAATTTTGATTGTTCGCACCCACTGACGCTGACGAAAGAAGTTGAGTACCAGGATTCGTGCAACATTTTGTAAAAACTACAGATACCTGATATTAACTTACAGTGGGTACAAAAAAAATATTTGTACATCTCACACGAAACTGTTGTCAATTTGGATTCATTTTCTTGATCGTGTTTTCTTAAGATTTTTAAAAAAATTTTATTTAATTTTTTTCCGAGGGATAATTTGAAAAAGACGATGTGTACAGATACTTTTTTTTACTCACTGTAGATGCGTGAATGGAAAATTCTGTATATTAAAGCCTTTCTTCACGATACTAATAGAAGAACAGGAGCGTGAAAATGTTTTTGAAAAATGAATTCAGATTCTAAAATCAACGGATGAAAACAAGTATCTGCTGAAAAAAATACATTACGTATTTTTCATCGCAGTGTCTAATGCGCAGTCCAAAAGGATGTTTTTTCTTTTGAACGAATAAGTGTACCAAAAACCGAAATGAGTTACATATCGTCAATGTAAGAGCGGAACTACAAATAAAATCGAACTTCAACGTGCAATGTAACGAATATTATAACTTCATTATAGAAAACGAAAAAGATCATCAAGCAACAAAAAGTAATAACAAGGATACTGTAAACAGTAAGTAATTTTGTATTTGTTTATATGACAGGTATTTTTTACCCTAGTTTATTATTAACCCTCAATCCGTGAATCTGGGTCGTTTTCGTCCTGCCCAAAATCATTTTTTTCGCAGGTTGCTTCATATTTAACGAAAAAAATATTTAAAATAAAATAAAACCCTATTTTCCCTTGAGAAATACGGCCTAAAGATCGGCCGTGAATGTTCTCAGATTTGTTTTTTTTGACAATTGTTGGTATGGTAGTGCGAAAACGAAAACGACCCAGGTTCATGGGATTAAGGTGCCTCAAATACATTCACGGATGGAGGTTTAAATAACTAAGTACTAACTATTGGCTTTGATTAACGACTATTGTACGTTGGGTATTAAAATTGCTCTTTTTATTGATAAATGTCGCTACTGAGACCATTACAGAGCATTCAATTGCAAACAACATGATGTCCCTTATTTTCATTCTTGGTCCTTTATTTTATCTTATCAAATCCTCTGAAACACAAACGGGAGTGAGCACTGCTCGGAAACGAATTGCCTAAAATGAAACAATCAAACGGATTTAGTTAGTGCATGAAATTATCCAATTCTTGGACGAATGATTTGATAAAGTATGGATTTTTGAAAAAAAATGGCTACAGTCCAAAGTAAAAGTATCGATTTTCATTTAAAAAAAAAAATCGATGCATCGGACAAAAATTCTCCGTCCAAGCACTACTATTTGACATGTAAAAGAAGCTTGTAAAATACTGAAGTTGGTCGGTGCAGTGATTTTCCAGATATCGTGGTCACCGATTTTGTAAACGTCATTTTGAGGACAACGCGTTTAAAGTAAGCCCCAGAACCTACCTATAAATGTCCAAAATTCCCGCATTTTTCGGATCGACTTGAAATTTCCAGATACAATATTTGAGATGTTGTATTTTGAGAAACCGCCGAAAAGTCGATATTTTCGAGTATTTCAACTAGGTGTAAGCCCTTGACGCGAATATTGACCGATTGAAGGGTTGGTCCAACTGCTGCACGATAAAGCTCCGAGGCATTGGGGAACTCTTGGCACTATCTTGCCTCGCTGTGACCACAATCCCGCGTACTTTCGAGAGCTCCAATATTGTTTGAAACAACGTTGAACCGTCCTTGCTTCAAACGTATGTACGTAGCTTTATGTGAAAATGCGGTGAATTGACACTGCTACCGGCTCCGAATAGAGCCCGAATGGCTTTGACATGATGGATAAGCCAGTGTAGCACAGATGTGCCGTGGGTAAATACACACGTACATATACACCTGCATATGTACAAAGGAACCATATTTTAAAGCCGTAATCTATCTAATTTTGGATATTAGCACACCTAGCTGTTTCGAGGACGGTCCTTGAAATTTTATTAAACGCATTCTATTACATTTACAAGGTGGCACGAAAGGCAATGTCCAAAAGGAATCTATATGCCTCGTATCAATACCTACCCCAATCACAACCATGCATATTCTACGATCTTTTTAGTTTTCGACAAAAAGCATTTCATACTTTTTTCTCCGAGTTTTTCTCTCGCATAGGTTTTTATTTTATTTTTGTCTTTTGTATATATGTACTTTCCTCTTGAAAGTTTTCGACCCTTTATATATTACCGTGAGGCAATTCTGTAACGAACCATCCAAGTCTGTAGTTTTTTTAGTACAATTCATGCAAAGTAGATGGCGTTAGTTGGATCCAAATTTTCTCGCGTTTCACTTATCGCAAGATTGCAAGATTCGAGTGTGCTTGAAGTTTGCGAAAATCGAGAAAAAAAATCAAAACGATAAATGATGTGTGAAAAATGTGGCGTGGCTTAGTGCTACAACAAGCAAAACAACTGCTTCAAAGCATTCCATACACGACAAAGGATGTTACAGTGTAACACATCTGTCACACTCCCTTTATTGCTTTATGACGCGCCCTCTGCTGGAATGTTTTTTTTAACTAAATAATACGTGTGTTTTTTAATTATCAAAACCTACTATAAAATCAATGATTTTTTTATTTTTACGTTGCTGATTGTGAGTTACGAAGGGCTAAAAGCACTTGAGATTCGTTTGGACTAGTACAAGTATTTTTTTTATCATCTGAGTGGTATCGGTCCGCTCAAACCTATTTTTTGAGGGGGGACATGTCGTTAGGCAAAGAAAAAATTGCTGATTTTCATGATTTTTACAGATTTCTTTGCCATTTTTGAGACTCAGGGTATTTTTTATTACTACTTTTGGTTGTCACATGGTATTTTTTTATATCATTCTTGTAAAATTACGAGGTGTGGCATGATCTTATAAACGAGTCGCGGCGCATGTTGTCAGACAGCGCGACACATAGCGTCGAAGGTATTAACCTGCAAAAAAAACCAGCGAAGTGAAACCATTTACTCGATTTCAGCGATTCGTACCATTTCATCGATTTCAGCGATTCTGTTTAAATTTGGTGTAAATCTTTCTAATCTCCTTGTCTAAAACATGGCCCTATATGTTTTTGAAAAAAAAAGTACTTTTTATATTGCAAAATGTAGACAACTTTTCAGAAAATTCAATCTTTTGCAATAAAAAGTACTTTTTTTTCAAAAACATATAGGCTCCTGTTTTTGACAATGAGATTAGAAAGATTTACACCAAATTTCACCAGAATTGCTCGATTAGTATTCAAGCTATGCGTCACGCCAGTTTTGAAAATGCAGTTCAGAAGACCGTGCCATACCTTTGCCATGTTTAAAGATGAATACAAAAAAATACCATGTAGCAGCCAAAAGTAGTAATAAAACATCCTCTAAGTCTTAAAAACGGTGAAGAAGTCTTTCCTTAAAAAAAAACCAATTCTTTCCTCGCCTAAAGGTACCTGCTCCCTTAAGCCTTCGATAAAAATGCAAGGCATTTACGTTAGTTTTTAGTTATTTATTTATTGCTCAACACTTCATAACGATGCCTAAAATGAAAAAAAAAGTCGCCAGAAAATTACATACGCATTGGAAGGAAAAAAAACTTTTTTCTCGAAAACTAAAAAAAGATCGTAGAGTATCCATGGGGTGATACGGATCGGTATGAGGCAACTAGATGTTCTTTTGGGACTTGACGTTTCGAGCTGCACATACCAGCGTGCTCACTGCGTTTCTGTATACAGTCGTGTAGTCGTCCAATATTGCTTGCAGCTATACGCTGAAACATCCCGTATTTGTGCAGTCTCATATGGGGAAAAAAGCCCGAGCAATGGGGGACCGTCGAAAGCGCATGATGTTAACAGTTAAACGGCGTATGGTGAACGATTTCGACGTACGCACAGGTACACCCACCCACACACACACACACACACGCGCGCGCGCACACACACACACACACACACACACACACACATTTGGGATGATAGCTAACAGATATGAGCGAGGTCGCGTTATCCGGTTGAACCACTGCGACCTATATGGCTCACCAGCGCCCGACAATTATTTATTCTTCGTTTGTAGCTCGTTATCCATCCGGACGTGCATTTCCCATTCCCCGAACAATAAAAACATCGATAGGCAAAGATACCCATCGTTCGCACTCAAAATGCGAACGCGGAGCGAAATGTTCTCATTGATGACAACGGAAGATAAAAAATTGGTTCGAGGATAGCTCCGTTTTTCGAGGTGGCCCGAGGCGAGATGAGAATGACCCAATTTGATGGGGGCACGTCTGAATAATTTTTCACAAAAATACCTTGGGTAGAAAGGAATTTTAACAAGCAAAAAACAACGACGAAGTAAAGCAAATCGGAAGGATCTTTTTTGTGGAGTTTTATTTTTATGGAGTTTTATTTTATTTATTTGTGGAGTTTTATTATATTCAGCAACCAGGACGAAAGTTTCGTCCTGGTTGCTGATTCAGGCGAAGTAACTTTTCTCAAAGTAATTTGGGCGCGTTATAATGTGATCATAGTGGATCCAATCTTTTCCTTTCGAAGTACCGATTCGCTTCGTTTGGGTGTGACTTCGTTTTTTTTTGTTTTCGTTTCACCTTTTTGAGTGCTCTCGTACAGCTAATCATAAAGCGCCCAAAAGGTCAGATTAACCCCGGGCTACTTGTTGGCTTGGAATATCCCGAAATCTTCGCAGCTTGAAAAGTGGAGACGTTTTTGGTAGCATCATTTGTCTTTGGTGGACGGGTAGGATTAAAAACGAAATTTTCGTGAAACGTGTCTGAGGTCGAACCTCGACCTAGAAAAAAAATGTCAACATTGTAATGTCATTCAAAAGTTGGGGCAATGATAAGATTGAAAACGTCAAGTCTCGTTGAACGGTGTTGGATCCGAGCCAATTTTTTTTTTGCAAACGATTAACTCCACGCTGACTCTTGGTCATTTTGACCTGGATAAATTTTAAACAAAATGCTCACCTTTCTAATATTGAAAACCTTCAGTATTTTTTACAGCTAATTAATTCGATATTTTCCGCATTTTGAGTATGCACCCATATTAAGAAATGTTTAAAGTATATACCTGATTAAAAAAAAACTGACCGAAGTGTTGTTAATGGCAGGTGGGAGAAGTACTATCCGGGTAAAATTGACCTAGTGTATCAAAATCGTGGCCAAATATGAGTGTGTCAACAAAGGGTTAAGAATATTCGTAAAAACCCATTTTAAACAACAAGAAATATAAACGATAATTCAAATATTCGACTAGACCCAAATGAAAGTCAGAATATCAGAGCTAAAAGGAATCTTATGCCTCGACCTGATAAAACGCTAACCCAAACAAACCCCAACAAGCCCAACCTGATAATACGCTGATCCCTTTCATATTGCAGGCCTAATCTCGACTCAGGGTCGACTGTTCGATTCGAATTAAGGGTAAAAAATATGTGGCATCGTTGAGTTTGTTTTTTTATTTGAGTATGGTTTGTTGGGTTTGTTTGGTTTGTTTGAGTATGGTATCTGAAAAAGACTAATGACTTGCGGGATCCTTGTATATTAATTATAGTCGTTCAACGATCGCGGTAACATTATTACGCGAGCTTCGTCACAATAAATGCATAATAATGAGTGCAGTGCAACCGAATGACGCCAGGGCTCGATCAAACTTTTGATTAATCGAGAGCTAGTCAAATTCAACCCGACTAGACGTAGGGATGTTAACAGAACATTGTTAAGCTTTCATATATATATATATATATATATATATATATATATATATATATATATATATATATATATATATATAAATATGTGTGGTTGTGTCTATTTATAATAACGAGACTTCCATGTAAACTTTGATCTTTCGCCGCGGATAGGTTGTTACACTCACTGCTTCAGTCCAGCTCGGCTTCAATTTTCAAACCAAAAGCGCCTCGGGCTTCCCGATTCTATTTTCCTGGTGGTTCAGGTTCGCCATACACGTATCTATTCCAACACCAAGTGCATAGGGAATGTTTCACTTTAAGTGGGATGGTGTGTGCTCGGTACCATTTTTTTTAGTCACTTCGTTCTAGACTAGCGGATGAAAACGCAAAAGAATAATCAGAGGGAAAGGCCGGAAATTAATAATTTGGAGGCGTCTGGTGTTCGTTTAATAACAAATGAGGGCGAATGGTGAGAGATGAGATGGCGAAAAGGTTTCGGACCATTTTTTTGCTCGTTCTGAAGATTTTTTGCCAAGTCTCGTACGTCAAAGCTCGTTAAGAATGCAAAAATGACGTAATTATATTTACTTATATATTTAATTGCCTTACTTTTGCATTCATAACGAACTTTCACGTACGAGACTGGGCTAGAAGTCTTCGGAGGTATACGCGCAAATATATATATAGGTACGTAGTTACCTAATCGAGGCTTACATTTGCCCAGTGGAAATTTCAACATTTTAATTTATGAAGTTGAAAATATAATTGTTAAATTTCTAAATGATAATTTTTTTATTAAATGCTCAATGATAAATATTCGATATATACGTATAGGATATTTCTTATTTTTTTTATTTTTAATTTCATAGGAGTTTGAAAAATCTGAAAATGTATTTGTTGCATACTTTTATGTATGGATACCTTGTACTTATATACTTGTGTTTATATATTCATAGATGCACATATATAAGGAGATATTTAGATACTCTTGTCAAAATTCGATATTACACTGAGGCACCGTTTTAACGATACCTGTGATTTTTTTGCTTAATTGAAGTGATTCGACTTTTATTCGCAATTTATATTCTTTACTCATTTTAAATATAAATCAGCTTCCGCTCGTTCACTGGTCCCCATCCATTTACTGTTTGGTTCACTTTAGTTCTTTAAAATGAAGTATAATATTCTAATCTAGTTTTGCAATTATCCAAAGTGATCGAACCCTTTCGACCGGTATTATACATAATATAGTATATATATTTATATATACTTTACAAGGTATCTGTCAAATTATGCAATAAATGAATGTCCTGCATTTATATGCTTCTTACATTTATATATAATTATGTAGATGTTTGTGTGCGTGTATGTGTGTGTGCGCGCATAACGTTTAAGGGGGAAGATACCTTTGGTCGTGAAAAAAAAGTTGATCTTCATGATTTTTTTAATGGAAATATTTATTCTCCATTTTTGAGACTCAGGATATGTTTTATTACTACTTCTGCCTTTTGCATGGTATATATATATATATATTAATATTGAAAATCGATGAAATGATGCGCTTTGAACGAAAAGATGCAATTTCCCGAAAATAAATGGTTACATTTTGCGATAAAAGATACGTTTTTTTTTCTATTTTTCAACAAATTCAGGGTTATATTTTGGACACTAAGGTTAGAAAGATTTATCCCAAATTTCATGGAAATCGGTCAATTAGTTTTCTAGCTATACGTAACGCCAGTTTTGAAAATGCATGTTCGAAAACCGTACCATACGCCCTCCATTTTTAAAGATTAATTAAAAGAGTACCATGCAGCAGCTAAAATTTGTAACAAAAACGTACCCTGAGTCTCAAAAATGGTGAAGAAATATTTCCTTTGCAAAAAAAAAAAAATCATGAAAATCGGCATTTTTTTCCTGGCCTAAAGGTATCTCTTCCCTTAAGTATTACGCCACGACGAACAATCAAGTCTGCGCCGTTCGGTAGCTCCTTCTATCCGCTCTTGCTAATCTCCTTTCGAGCGTGCGAGAGAGCTTGAGAGGGACGGGGTGAGAGTGGCTCTCCGTTGAAATGCGATTCACGAGAACAAACTGGAACACACCGCTCTCCATACAACCGCGAGCTCCTGTCCCGTCTCTCGTCCCTGTAGCCTCCCTGCGGCCCTCTGTACGTGTGGCTTCGCGTGCGACGAGAGCTTTCTTTTTCACCGCCCTTTCAGCCTCCCCGTTGCCACCGGGAGCCGCGCGCCTGCATTAGCCTTGTTCTCCTAACCGGGATTCCTTCGTTCCACGGTCCTTCGATGCTCGATGCGCGGAGACATTAAGGGGTTACCCCCACTTGCGATTTTGAAAGAATCGATTTTTTTTTATTGCATTTTTTTGAAGTAGAAGTATCTGAGAATATGTCCTGAAAATTTCAAGTCGATCCGAACAAAATTGACTGAGATATGAGCGTTGAAAGAGAAGAATCCGTGAATTGAAGAACTGCAATTGAAACTTTAAACGCGTTTTTCTCAAAATGGCATTTCTGAAGTCGGTGACCAAGATTACTCGAACACTAATGAACCGATCTTCTTGACATTTTGCAGACTTATTTAATACATGAAAATGTAGTCTTTAATCGTTCGATTTTTTTTTTCGAAAAAAAATGGCCGTTTTATAGCCAAAAAACGGCCGTTTTTTTCGTTAAAATCGAACCATTAACTTTGACTGTCCGCCTTTTTGTGAAAAATGAATATATTTTAAAATCCTTCGATTAAAGACTAGATTATACTTATATTTGGCTAAATCCATGCGCATTTTTTTTTCAGATGATCCACTTCGCCGCAATGTTGGTTACCGCAAACCGTGTATATAAAAACATTAGTTCATTGACGGCCATTTGCCACTAAACAATGTAATATTTTTCAACAAAAAAATGACTGAAAGTTCTTCAAGATGTGTTCTTTAAGATGGTATATTGATCGATTAAAAAAGTTTTGTAGTTTTCTTTAAAAAAATTCATGAAAAAGGCCTTTTTTGCGCTACAAGTGGGGGTAACGCCTTAAAGGTGCTTTCGTTGGACCACGAAAATTTCCCTCGGCCTATAACGGCGTTAGGGAAAAATGGATTGTTTTTCTCGCATATGTTTACATTGAAATCTCGTTTATACGTTTCTATCATTTATACGTGGAATTTCTCTAGCCCCGGCAGATTTATACGTTATTGGGGCCTTAGGCCACAGTAACGGGTGTAAAATCATGTGCGAATTTAACAATTTTTTTTTTCATATGAAAAAGTGATTTACTCATAAAATTAATTAAACGTCTATTTAGTATGAATATCAAGCTGTTGGAAAATATATTTTTTTTATGTACAAAATGGCCGACTACTAATATTTTCTTTTGTTATCTTTTTTTCAAGGGGCTCCGCAGCATGACATTTAGCATCCACAATTTTTGACCTGGAACAAAAAACAAAAATTCTCGTCAATCTACATTAGAATACCTGGAGAAGTACGTAGGGAATTTAAAAAATATTGTTTTATTCAAAAGTTGTAGGTATTTGAACTTACGAAATGAATTTTCAGTGAAAAATTTCGTTAATAACTGCTCTTAAATTGCTCATAAAATGAAAAGTTTTCGATTAATCAGAAATTCCACTTCTCTGCGAAAAGCAATTAGAAACATAACTTTTAAAGTTGAAGTAAATCGAGTAAAAATTTATTTACCACGCCAGTTGGAAAAAAGCTGTTTCGAGAAGTTTCCAGTAGTCGATCATTTTGTACATCGAAAAAAATATATATATATATGTACTTTTTCTAACAGCTTGATATTCATACTAAATAGATGTGTAATTAATTTTGCGAGTGAATCACTTTTTCATACGAACAAAAAAATTGTTAAATTCGCACATGATTTTATGCCCGTTACTGTGGCCTAAGGCCTTAACATTATTCCCCGGCGTCAGTTTCGAGGCTCGTTTTTTCTCAGTTATACGTTAATCACATGTGATATTCTCTCGCCGGAGAAAATTTCATGCGACTGCGTTTTAATGCTTTGTTTGATGTTTTGATGCTTCGATGTTTTGATGTTTGTAACTCGACTATGTATGCGTGTACTGTGATTACATATACCTTATCAATACGAAACTGTCTGTTATTTGCCAGTCCAAAACGTCAAAGCTCAGTGTTACAAACTGTCATAAAATAAAAGTTCGAAACGGAAATTCGAAAACTTAAGTTGGATCGTTACTCAATTATTACCAATCAAATGTTTCAATTGAAAACGAAGAATTAACATAATAGAGGTACTGCGTGGAAAACCATCGGGCATTTGCACCAATCGCCATTTTTAAATATTAAAGAGTTTCCGATAAATACTGTATTTTACTTCTATGTTATTCTCACTTATACGTCATATTTGATTTTCCTCTTTGAAAAACGTATAACTGGAGTTTCACTGTATTGATTTTGGTTGACGAGGATGAGAATAATTCGGCTTCGCCGAAATTCGAAGATGCATTTTCGACGCAGTATGGAAGAAAATTCATTCAGTGAGGTTTTTTTGAAATCTTTTTTATTCATTGTTGAAATATTTTCGAAACGATTAAAATAAATAAATTGTTAACTTAAATTATCAGAATTAAATAAATCGTTAAAAGTAAATTGAAACTAAAATCAGACGATACCATTTTTTGAATCGTTTCATGCATGTAACAATAATCGCTTAATAAATCGAGGACATGTTTAAGCGCTTAATACATGAAATAACAATTCTTAAATAAATCGTAAAATTTGTTAATTCTTTTTTTTTAACTTGCAAAATTTTTTAAGCATCTGATAGATGATGTTATAATCGTTCGATAAATCGTCAATTTTGAAAACCGTTTAACACATAAAAAAAATAATCGTTTGATAAACCTTGAATGTTTCATCGCTTAATATATAAAATAATAATCGTTTGATAAATCGCAAAATGTGTTGATCCTTTAATACATAATATAATAATCGTTTACCAAATGGTAAAATCGTTTAATTACATAAAACAATAATACATATTTTAATAGATAAATACATTATATAAATAATGTATTTATGTATAAATGTAATAAATATATATAAATGTATAAATGGTATATGAATATTATATAAATATAAATGTATAAATATATAAATACATGTTTAATACATAAAACAATGATCGTTTAGTAAAAAATTGTACAACTTAACAATCATTCAATACCCAAACTAATAATTGAGCTTTACTCGAGCTTCACTTTTTATTATCGTTCTATCGTCAAGAAAAATCATTGGTGCACCTCCATTATTCTTTACGATATTGTGTTATATATTACGGTACCGGCGCGTTGTTATTACGTACGGGAATCCCAAATGTACTCACGATCGTAAGATTGAATTTCCTCGACGATGGTCTTTTTCTCGCTAGGTGTCTCTTCTTCATCCGCATCCTTTTGTTCTTTTATCGTCAGCCACTAGGAGTGACGAGCAATTTCTTCTGATATATACACGTGTAATAGTGAAACCCCTCCCGGCGATTCGTTTAATATTCGCTGAAAGAACCGCACATCTAAAAGCTACAGCCATACGTATATATATTTTTCCCTCGTCGCCCGCAGATCCGGTAATGAAAGGGAAAAGCATCTCTCTCCATTGCTACAAGTCTCGTCACAAAGGGACGTAATATGTTCTGTCGTACAATATTAAATGGGTATACGCACAAGTAGTGTACTACGAAGGAATGTAACGACGAGAGCAACAGTTTTCCAATAATTGAAATTTATTTTTCGAATCAATCGCTTTTGTGCCTCGTGTACACTTCACCCTTGAAACAAACTCACTGCAGAGAGAACCGTGACGTTTGATTAGTCTTACAACCATTGGAATAAAGGCTCGATGGTAGTGGGACACTTTTTGTTCATATTGTTAATACTCCGCACTGATAGTCTATAACCCCGATTTGAGCCATACTGAGATCCGCTTAATCAAGGGGGAAATATTTTTAGGCGAGGAAAGAATGGCTGATCTTCAGGATTTTTTTTAAAGGAAATAATACTCTGTCACTTTTTAGATTTAGGGTATGTTTTATTATTACTTTATTACTAGTTTTGACTTTTCAATCTTATTTTAATTTTCTTTACTCATACTTATACTTCTAATATAAGTTGAATTTAAGTTTAATTTAATAAATTAATTAATTTAAATTAATTTAAATTATTAGTTTAAATGTAAATTTAAAATGATGAATTTAAGTTTAAATTAATATAATTAAAAATAATCTAATACTTATTTTTTAATTTTCAACAACTTTTAGCATCATGCTTTAGACAATAAGGTTAAAATGATTTATACTAAATTTCAAAACTGGAGTGACGTATGGCTAATAAATTAATCAACCGATTCTGATGAAATTCTTCAGGGAAAAATCCTCGTTCTTCAGGGAAAAAATCAGGAAAATTAATTGCAGATTTTCATGATTATTTTCAAAAAGGAAAGATTCCTTCCCCATTTTTGGGACTTACAACTTACCTGAACGTAATTATATTGAAACGAAGACAATTTCGTATTGTTTTTTAAGACATTATTTTATTGTATTTCCCCTGGCAGCTTGGGGAATAATTGGCTCGCTTCGCGGTCGGAGATCGAAGGCGACGACACACATTTTCAGTGAAAAAAGTCAGCGTGGGTCAGACAGTCGACTGGTCAGAGCGGTAAATCATGGTGGCGAACGTGGGCACAGTGCCCGCGTGAATTTAATCCCGAAGGTCTGTGACGCGTTTCTCGCAAGGTTTCGCACTTGACGCGCGATTGTTATGGCGCACTGTGTGGAATTCCATTCGGTCGAATTTGCGCCAATCCGAACGGATACCGTGTCCTTCTAATGAGTTTCATCTCGACCGATCAAGATTGATTCGATTTCAATTAAATTGGGATTAATCTAACGCTCGAGTCGAGGTGAACGATATACATGCGTTTAAATCGACTACCCATCAAACCAACCATCGTTGCGTCCAAATGATGTTGATTGAAATCAACGGGCCTTAACTAACATCGGGCATTTAACTTCAGGGTGTACTTTCGAAAAGCGAAAACCAAATTTCGATCTGAAATTTGATCTTCACTTTAATGTTTTCAAAAGATCCTCTCGAAGGATTTTGGGAGACGCGCCATGGCTTTCGAGATACAGCCCCAGCAATTCAAAATACCAAAAAATTAAAAACCATTAAAAATCGAAAAAATTAGAAAAATAGAAAAAATTATAAACAAAAGTAGAAAACAATTTTTTTCTACTCTAGACTTCGGAAATTGTTGGCAAAAATTCTTTTAAGATCTTAGCCCACTCTAAAGGCCAAAAAAGAGCATATTTTGTGTTTTTTCCAGCGAAACCATCAAACAAAGCGAAATAACAAAATAGGGATTTGTTTGGGTTTGATTAACGCGTTTAAATTAGTAGAAAGTCACGACATGAATAATGTTTTAATATCTTTAATCGTTAACAATCTTCGAAAATCGAGTACTTAGAGATTTTTCGATTTTTCGATACTTGGAGATTCGAAATCGATGTTTGGAAAATCCTAACGTAGCCTAAGACCTTAAGACAAGTATTATTAGGTGTAGTAAAAATAAATCAATTATTTTTTCCTTCAATTTCATGCAAAAATAATGGATTTCTTTTTACTGCACCTAACATAACATTAAAATGAAGGTGTACCCCAAATTTCAGATTGAAATTCGGTTTTCACTTTTCGGAACCTTATCCAAACTTCATTTGAATAATAATAACGTCATGGCGTACCAATATTTTTCGATAAAAAAAATTCAAGCTCGCCAAGACTTTGCATCAATTGTGCGAAAACTTCCAACCTCGTCATCCAAACTCTCTGATAAAAAAAATATATAAATGCACCTATTTTGCCCCAAGCTCATACAGATCCAATCAGCAATTTGCCTCGCCTATAGTTGCAATTTGGAGCTGACTTTTGGAACTTCCGGTGCGACTGCTCTCGTTGAATGTATACCAGCCCGGAAGATCGCATTAACAATAACAAAGACACCGTTAATTATATCGACTCTCGCTCGATTCATTTCTCGCCAGTTCATCGTTTGAATAAATCAGTCCCAGTCAGGCGCAAATCCACCCAACGAAATATTAATGTACTACATACATATATGGATACTCAATGGCGGCTTAATGAAAACGGGACGAAAAAAAAACTCAATTTGCGTTATTCGCTCGACGTTCCGTGTACAACGTCACCGGATCAAATTTCCCTCCGAAAAATCTAGATTGCGCATACATACACAACAGGAGCTCGTTTGCCGGGGTAAAGCTCTTGAGCCTCTCGCCGGTTCCGAAGCGCAGACACGGAGATAAAGCTCGTGGTAGTGAGCCGACCCACGAGGCACTCGCTACCAAGTGTGCTAAGTGGTTTCCTGGCTCGTGTCTTCTCTACATACATAAATCTATACAAAAAAAAAATATATATATATACATTGTATATATTTATATAGAATATATTTTGTGTATATGTATAGCCATATATATAAATATATAAATATATAGCTACATAGATATAGCGAGTTCTCAATGTTTTTCCCCATATACTCGAAAATAAATATATACAAATACAAAAATATATATATATATATATATATATTTGTATTTATTTATATAGAATATATTTTGTGTATATTTGTATTTGTATAAAATTTGTATATAGTTATTTTTGTTAATATGGGGGAAAAAACTGTTCAAATACAAATATAGACAAAATATATTCTATATAAATATATACAACAATATATATATATATATTATATATTTTTCGTATATATTTATATAAAATATATTTTGTCTATATTTGAATTTGTACAAAATTTGTATATATTTATTTTTGTTAATATGGGGGAAAAATCGTACAAATACAAATATAGACAACATATATTCTATATAAATATATACAAAAATATATATATATTTTTTTTGTGTATATTTGTATTTGCATTGTAGTGTGTATTTGTATTGTTTGTATGTGTATGTATTTGTACAAATTTTGTGCAAATACAAAAATATATGTATAAATATTTTTTTTGTATTTGCATAAAATTTTTATATTTCTTATTTTAGTTAATATGAGGGAAGAAATTGTACCAATACAAATATAGACAAAATATATTCTATATAAATGTATACAAAAAAATATATATTTTTTTTGTATATATTTTGTCTATACTTGGATTTGTACAAAATTTGTATATATTTATTTTTGTTAATATGGGGGGGAAATCGTACAAATACACATATACACAACATATATTCTTTATAAATATATACAAAAAAAAAATATATATATATATATTATGTATATATTTAGATAGAATATATTTCGTGTATATTTGTATTTGTACAAATTTTGTTAATATGGGGAAAAACATTGAGAACTCGCTATATCTATGTAGTGTTGGGTTCCAGGTCATCTGGCTGTTTTGAGGACGGTCCATAATATTTGTCAACAAATCGTTGATTTTGTAATCAGTGTGAAACTGAAGATCGTTGAAATAACCTGTAGGTAATAAATGTCTTATCGGGATTGGACGAACACGTAATTCCTAATTCTAATTACCGGTGCACATTTGAACCTGTCACAAGCAACAGTTTTACCAGCGGTGATTCACTTTTTTAACCATTTAACGAAAAAATTGCCAATTCTGATTTTTTTTTCAAAGAAAAAATTTCTTTGCCATTTTTGAGACTTAGGGTATGTTTTATTGCTACTTTTGGCTGTTACATGATATTTTTTTAATCGTTCAAAATGACGGAGGTGCGATTTTCTAAACGGGTTGCGGCGGATGTTGTCAGACAGCGTGACACGTAGCGTCGCTGGGATTAATCTGGAAAAAAAACTACTGAAGATATTTCTTTCGTTAACACTCATACGCAGAATATGAACCAAGAAAAAGTGAGACATGTTGAAAATCGACAAATTGGTACGCCCTGAAATGAAAAGATCGAATTTTCCGAAATTGGCGGCGGATGTTGTCAGACAGCGTGACACGTAGCGTCGCTGGGATTAATCTGAAAAAAAAACTACTGAAGATATTTCTTTCGTTAACACTCATACGCAGAATATGAACCAAGAAAAAGTGAGACATGTTGAAAATCGACAAATTGGTACGCCCTGAAATGAAAAGATTGAATTTTCCGAAAAAAACATTGCTACATTTTGCAATTAAAAATCCTTTTTTTAACGTTCAAGAACATTTAGGATTCAAACAATAAGGTTAGAAAAATTCATGCCAAATTTCATCAAAATCGGTCGATTAGTTTTTTGCTATACGTCATACGAGTTTTGAAAATGCACAGCGAAGATTAACTTTTCAATTGCACCTACTTTATTTGGCCGATTGAGGCTATGAAAATCACTCGATCGTTTTCACATATTCTTCAAAGAGATTTACATCCTCAATTTGCAACAAAGGCTGTAAACAATGAAAAAATAAAGACAAAAGAAGTTGCATGTTCAACGATGTAAACTTCAACCTCCATGAAAACCATCACGACACAGTCCTATCCAGAAATCCTAGGTTACAAAATTCAGCGCCAAAAACTCGTATTTCCAAAATTTCGAGCTTACGCCCCCAGCGCATCGAGAAACCTCTAGGGGCGTCGGTAGAAGCCCTTGTGTCATCGCCCCCGTACCTCCGTCCGCGTAGGCTGGATCGATCGGTGCGATAAAGTAGTATTCGCCCCGCGAATGATACTCCACGTGGAGTGGGCGCTATTTTTTTTTTCTGCCGGCAACGTACGTGCAAGTTGGGGTGGGGGTTCGAGGTCGACACAGTGAGGTCTCCATACTGCAGTCCATATATCAGACGGATATACATCAGCAGCTGATGCATAAATATTGTTGCTGCCCATTGTTGATCGAGGAAGAAATTATGTCAAGACGTATGAAAGTGTTTCGCTACTTGCCAGGGATGCAAACTCACTTGGATTTGGATTGCGGCAGTATTTTCTTACCCCGCCTCCCCCCCCCCTTTCTCGCCATACCTATACATACATACATATATATATATATATATATATATATATATATATATATATATATATATATATATATATATATTTCAACTTCTTCACCAGTGCGAATCTAATCTACGTTGTTGTTTGTGTACGCCCCCCCATCAAACTTCGACGGTCCTCATCCTGAGCAATCCAAGGGTGGGCTGGGTCCCTCCTAACCCGAGGCCCAGTGGTGGTACGAGAGAACCCCAAAGTTCGGTCGAGAGTACTATTTGCCCGCACCTCTTTCACTACCGTGCAGAACGATTCCGAGAGGGTTAAAGGGGCACATCCGTCGCCTGGGGCGTGTATTCAACCGCAACTCCACGCTACATCAGCATCGAGTAAAAGTGAACGAGGAAGGAAACGCGATTCGACATTATCGCGGCACCGTGTTTGTGTATGGCGAGCCGAAGTTTTCATTGGATCAGGCAAGAAATAAACATTCATGAGCGAGATTGGTGTTTCGGGTGCACGTGTGTCCACGTGGGGTAATCAGGCAGGAATGAATGACGAGTCCAGACGATGGAGGTCTTTTCGTTGGGTTCGGGTTGTTGGGTCGTTGTTAACGTTTTCAGCCTGGCATGGAACTCGAATCGACGAATTACGATGACCTTACGATTATCGCGATACAGAGGACATCGTCTAAGGGGTGGAATAATGGGGCTTTTTGAAATTCGGTCTCGATCAAGTTCAGAGGATGTTGAGGAGGGAGATTTGGACAGCTGAAAATTACCGAATTTTAGACATTTTTTTGTGGCGAAATTATTTATTCTACATAGGGAAAATTTGATGTACTGATTAGTACGTTTGTTCAGTTTTCAATGTTCTTTGGTATTTAAAAATGGCGGCTGTGGGGCACTCGCCGCAGAGACGGTTGTCATCTGAGGAGTGCCACGGTGTACAACCTGGCGACTGGTGCATTGATCTGAAACATCGGAGCAAAGATGGGCTCGATTTGGAAGACCCACACGCTCTATGTGAACCTAAAAAATTAAAAAAAAAGTGAAAATTCGAAAAATTGTAGGCGGTCAACAAAATGTTGAATTTTTCAGGACATTTTTACTAGAGTATTGTTTAAGAGTCGTTTTAAAGAATGATTATCGAGGAACTTTAGGTTCACACAGACGATAATTAGGTAATCTAGAGATGTGCGAAATTTCAAAGTAATCTATCGTAGGGTTTTTTAGGTATCTTGTTCGAGGTTTACAAAAAAGTGATTTTCAGAAAAATGCGTTTAAAGTTTCAAGACTCAAAATTTTTGTGACGAAATGACCTACCGACTAATCTGCAGTTCAGGGTCCATAAAGTAGACCCTCGGCTTCCAGAGTTAATTTTCGGCAATAAGCTCTCCTTTGCGGTATAAAGGGATCTACACCCTTTAATGGCGTTGTTGTGGGAGGCCAGTATGATTGAGATGAGCTTTGATGTAGCGATCACTGGGTTCACATGTTTTTCGTATGATCCATTCGATTTTTTATGAATTTTATGGTTGTTTATACCGACCAAGAGTGGAAATAGAAATGTTAAGGAGTTAACCTCAAAAAGATGTATAAAAGGTAAAGATTTATTCTGTAGATGCTATTTTTTCATAAAATATATAATTAAAGGACAGAATTATGCATTTTAATATTTTCATTACGTAAGTAAGAAAAACTTTTGTCTTGCTACAGACTTCAAAGAGTATAACATCATCTATCTTTATTATTTAAAAAATGCGCCAGCGAATGTTTTATAAAACTCAGAATGAAATTTTGAGTGATTTATGATGATGCCTATTTATATTTAGAACGAAATTATTTATTGTCATTAGTCAAGATTTGTCAATTCGAAAAATTATCAATTAATAAGCCTCAGTATAGCCTAGACAATAACATATATACATAAAATTTAAGGGGGGGAATTCTCTTCAGACGCCTGAAAATGAGTAATTTTTCATGATTTTTTACAGGTGATAAAACAATCGCATCATTTTGAAATTTTGACATTATCTTATTACAACTTTCAAGTGTTAAAAAATAAATATATTTTTTGAAACGAAACAAAATGGCGACGTTATAAGGTATTTCGCGAGGCGTCTTTTGAAAAACTGCTCATGTTGTACTCCAAAAAGTTATGCATCGATCTGGCTGAAATGTTGGGAGGTATCGCACTGTAACATTGTTGGAAGGATATACCTAAAGTTTCAAGGTCATCGCGTAAATAAATTGCTCTTTGGGGTAAAAATTGTCGAGAAAATGGTGAAAGTATGAAAATTCGATTACTGACAATGAGCCTAATTATTTTTTAATTTTATGCTTTTTATATTTGTATAGGTATATCCTTCCAGCAATGTTACAGTGAGAAACTTCCCAAACTTTCAGCCGGATCGACCAATAACTTTTTGAGCTCTGCCATGAGCACTTTTCCAAAAGGAGCCTAAACAAACAGTTTTGTCAACAAAAATTCAACACTTAAAACTTGTTATAATATAATTTCATCATTTCAAAATGATGCGATTACTTTATCACCTTTAAAAAAAATCATAAAATATGACTCACTTTCCAGCGTCTAGAGAGGTTTGCCCCCTTAAGCTTTCATTGTGGCTAACGCTCCATCCCTCTCAACAACGAAACGCAAGATGAATATTCAAATTCTCCATTGTATATTCAAATGGCACGAACCATGATAAATTGAACCGTCTCAATCACCTTAGTCAATGATTCCACGCTACTGTGCAGTTGATCTTACACGATCAACAAAAGCAGAGCACCAAATCAATTTACCGGAACTCTCAGTAGCGAACACTTACCGTAATGCCGATAATCTCACAATTTCCACGTGGCGTGCAGTGATGCAGGGTGATAATTAATCGCGCTCGATGAGTCTCGAAGAGAAAGAAAGACAGAGAGATATCTTCAATACCACAGAACCCGCTTGCCAGACGATAATGGATTGAGTTTAAATGGGTTAAAACGGCAAGCGAACGCGGGCAAGGAGAACGGAAACGGCTTCCGTTATCTCGATAATTCGATATCATAGTTTCCTTCGTTTCCCAAACTCCGTTGTTTCGCCAGGATACAGTCATATCGCCGGTGGAACCAGCTGATCAAAAGGACACAGAGCCGGTACGATACAGTATTGCCTTTTGTCTCCGAGTATACGATTGTCGACAATTATATCAACGGTTGCCACTATCAATAATTACTAATATCGCGGACATGTGCATTTGGGACATTGCTGACGGTGCGGCAGTTCGGAGTTTCGTTCATTGACTGTTAATCGAGATACCAAATGTTGGAGTCCCCTCAATATATCGACGATGCCACCAGTAATACTCCGATACTCGGCAGATATGTCCCATGAAATTCTCGTCCAAGTTTCTCTCTCTCTCTCTCTCTTCGTTTTTTATTCTTCGTTTTTTATTTAATTTTATTTAATTTTATTGTTTAGTTCCTAGTTCTACTACCACTATTATCATGATCGTATCAACCATTGTTACCATTACTATTATTGTTATTATTACTATTTTTATAACCATTTATATTATATTTAGTTCTTACATTTAACAAAACGTTTTTCAACAAACTGTACATACCATGTATCATATTGCCTCAAGGTTCCAAACCAAGGAATAAATATATATATCAATCAATCAATCAATCTCTCTCCCTACCTCCTTTTCTTGCTTAGATCATCACCTAGTCTTGCTATTTTCGAGAGCAGACTCTTTTCGAGCCCATCTCTTTGAACATGATGTTTCCAGCTGCTGAGTCTATTTCACTCTTTACTTCGGTTTTCAGCTTCAATTTTTCATTTACATTGCTCTCCTGCCTATGTTTTGCTGTGTTTTGCTATATTCCCTATTGACTTTTGATTATATAGTTTTGAAGCTTATAGCTTGTTATTCGATTTTTTATTTTTGGTTCATTTAACTTTTTCTACTTACGTTTTGTCATGTAATTTCGTATATCGTTCCTCTGCCTATGTTTTGCTTGTATTTTGCTATGTTCTTTATTGATTTTTGATTGTACGTATAGATTTTATGCTTATAGTTTGTTATTCCATTTTTTGATTCTTGATTTATATAACTTTTCTGCTTAGGTCTCGCTATGTCATTTTTACTATCGCTCTTCTGCCTATGCTTGCTATGTTCTTCATTCATTTTTGATTATACTGTTTTCTGCTTATGGTTTGTTATTCCAGTTTTTCAATTTTTATTCTACAACATTCATGCTTGTGTTTTGTTATGTTCTTCATTGATTTTCGATTATATAGTTTTTCTGCTTGTGGTTCGTTATTCCATTTTATAATTTATGATCTATAGAACTTTTCTGCTTATGCTTTGTTATGTAATTTTTTATATTGCTCGTCTGCCTATGTTTTACTATCTTCTGCTATGTTCTCTATTGATTTTTGATCACGTAGTTTTTCTACTCATGTTTTGTA
The DNA here is from genome assembly GCA_951751655.1 of Ophion costatus. Classification (NCBI taxonomy): domain Eukaryota; kingdom Metazoa; phylum Arthropoda; class Insecta; order Hymenoptera; family Ichneumonidae; genus Ophion; species Ophion costatus. Next base: position 30,254,777 of record OX632357.1, read on the forward strand.
ACGTCACTTTTTGACATTGCTCTTTTGCCTTCGTGTTGCTATGTTTTTCATTAATTGTTGATGATATCGTTTTTCTGCTTATGGTTTGTTATTCCATTTTTTATTTTTTTATTTTTTTACTTATGTTTTGTTATATAATTTTTTTTGTTCGTATAGCTTCTGCCTCTATACTGTGCTATTCTTTCTTATTTATTTTAATATAATTATTATTGATTTGCATACTTTTATTCTTGCTCTTTATATGTATCTTGTGGCCTAAAGGTTTATACTAAGGGATATAATAAACTATCAATCAATCAATGAATCCCCCCCCCTCTCTCTCTCTCTCAATCAACGGCTCTGGCAGTCGGTTCCATTTTTCAATTCATATCATAACGAGACAGCGAGATGGCTGAAAGCCATTCGTAGTGCACCGGTCGCTCCTGCCCATTTTTGCGGCAGCTCAGAATTTCCACCCTAGCGTGACCAAATAAAGGGTTCACCGACGTTTGCCTCGTATGTGTGCGCTGGCGAAAAGCTTCTGCCTGCTCTGCCTAAGTCATCGGAGCGCGTTTCTCCCAAGAGGTGTGAGGGGGGGGAGGCTTCCTTTATTAAATTTATACAGAGTTGCTCTCCGAGAGTGAAGAGACGGAAATTTATCTAGCCGTTGTGAAGTGCGAGGCGAGGGGGGTAGACGAGAGCGATAAATGAGGTTGATGGTTCTCATATTTTTGGCCCTTTTTCCAGAGTACGATACCAATGGCGACACGTATTTATACGATAACTCCCTTACAGTCGACGTTCCTATCTCTTTCATGCATCGCGCGATCGCCATGTAATTGCCGATTTTATTCATTCGGTAAATAATTCAAGGATCGAGCGTGACCATCGGAAATTAGAGCACACCTCGGCTGGCATCGTGCGAGAGGGAAAGAGAGCAAGAGAAAAATAAATAGAGAGAGAGAGAGAGAGAGAGAGAGAGGCAGATACAGAGAGCCTGGTAGTTTTCTTTTTGGCACGAATTACTTCCGTATCTCGTTTCACGCTGAATATAAATTCTAATTATTGTACACATTCCCCAAGCTGCTTTTACGTCCTGTACGTGCAGCACGAAAATTAAGCACAGACTGCCTCTAATAGCGAAAATGTTTGCCCCGTGCCAATTTTTCGGAAAGGACACAAAGGGCCCTATAAAGTATTTTAAAAGTCAATTTCGTATATACCTTCGTACGACCTTGCGGACTTTAAGGATGTTGAGTCCCTATGAAACATGTTAATGTTAATTGTTCAATAAATAGCTTCTTAATCGTCATGAAATTTTTACACGACCTCCTGAATACTTCATGTAAAAACATACCAAATGTTCAGAATTCTATCATCATTACTTCAACCTCCTTAAGGGTTGAAATAAAAAATGATAAGAAAATTCTGAAAATTTGGTATGTTTTTGTATGAAGTATTTAAGAGGTCGTGTTAAAATTTCACGACGATTAGGAAGCTCGTTATTAAAAAATTAACATTTTGTTAAGAACAATTTTTAAAAGAAATAAAAAAAAATTTATCAATAAACTTCGTTTTGTTTCCGTTGCTTTCAGTATATTGTAGATATTATAAAATTGAGAGGTGAAAAAAAAAACTTATTGCAAAGTTACATCAGTTTCCATAAAACAACATTTAATTTGTGAATGTTAATTGTTCAATAACGAGCTTCCTAATTGTCGTGAAATTTTTACACGACCTCTGAAATACTTCATACAAAAACATACCAAATTTTCAGAATTTCATCATCACTTGCGATTTGGGACTTAACATCCTTAAGGCGGTCGTCCCATGTGGCAGGTCCAAAAAGACGAACATTTTTTTACACAAATTGCCAAATATTTGTTCTTGTTCTATGGAACCGGCATGGCAGAATAATGGTGAGTCAACATTGTCTTCGTGTAAATCGTACGGGAACTTTCAAACGCGTTTGTTTGGAAACTGTATTTTTCGAACTGGCTTCCACGATATCTGAAAAAGATTGAACGGATCTCGCTCAAATTTTGATGGTATATATTGGGCAAATAGCAACTTCGGTTGTGAGGATGATTCGTACAGCTTGCAAAACGAAAAATAGCTTTATAAGCGAAGAGCACTCTGTTATTTGGGTTTCATTGCAGTCGTCAGGCCGAAGTTCGAAATACGTGTGACGATGTGTATTTCACATCGTGTATTCCTCCTGGAGCGGCCAGTCCACGATAACCAATTGTAGAAATTAATGTTTCATAACTTCTACCACGATCTCGCACTCTCTATCTCTCTCCTCCCCAGTCTGCTATCCCTCGATTTTTATAGTGGCCTCGTATTTTTGCCAGAGGGTTGCGAGTATTTCAGGTCTCGTGTCCAGTATATGCTGACGAATTCGGATAACGCCCTTCTCGTTCTTTTTCTCTCTCTCACCCTCTCTCTCTGTCTTTCTCTCTCTCTCTCTTTCCCTCTCCATCTCTTTCGCTGATTCCATTAACTGTAGGTGTATGTTATATGTATAGCAATCCCTTGGGTCAGGTCGGGAAAAACGCAATTTTTCTATTGGCCCAGGTCTGCCTGCGTCCTCTCTCTCTCTCTCTCTCTCTCTCTCTCTCTCTCTCTCTCTCTCTCTCTCTTCGTCCATCTTTTCTCAGTCTTTTATTTTCACTCGTTCCGTCCAGATGAATTTTTTTTGCAACGTCATCGATCTTCGAAACTTTGGGCATCGGTTGATATATGATTGGTCGAATGAAAGCCTTTGAAAAAAACATGCGAACAACGGCGGCCAGATATATGTACATACATACTTTTGGGTAAAAGTATACTTGATAACGTGCCAGATATAATGGAGACCGGGGGCTACAGAAATAATAAAGAAAATCGAAGTAAACTCTTCTAGAACAAGAGAGATTTCAGTGAACGTGGAAAGTACACACACACACACACACACACCTGTGGGGTGTGGTGTGTGTGTGTGTGCACGCGAAGGGTGAGTGAAAATTGCGAAATTCGAAGGTGCTCGAGGTCTCGCGAGAACGCGGTTCGGCCGATGGTTTCTTTCATCTTGGATTTTTATCGATAATCGACAGTCTTTTTTATATGAGGCTCGCCTTTATGACGTCGTTCGTCACCTTAGGCTTTGGTCCTTCTCTTTCACGGGTCCCTGGGTCGTAAACAATAAAAGGGAGAAAAAAATATCCATTCTCTTATAAATGGGAACGAGCGAGAAGGGCTGAAGATTATATATATATATATATATATATATATATATATATATATATATATATATATATATATATATATATATATATATATATATATATATATATACATTATATATATATATAAATATATAATATATATATATAAATATTATTTATATATATAAATATATATATATATACACACACATATATGTGTGTGTGTATGATTATTGTATATTTTATATATGTACATACAGGCCGTCCTATTATGAATGGATAATCCTGCAACTTTCGATAGGTCAGATCATGTTCTACTGTATGCTGGAATTTCAGTTAGTAAAGGTCCCACGGTTTTCGAGATAAAAATCACCTGCTTTTGGTTTTTCGCATGCCTTTTCCACAAATGATAACTTTTTTTGACCCGGTTAAAATAAATACTCTCAGTTGCTTGCTTTATCTAGAAAAGTCTTTCTTTTAACCTTAAATGTTAAGGAAACTTGATGAAAAAAGACCTTATGCAGAATTTGCATACAAACCAATTCGAACATATGACTTTTATGCGGTGTAAAAAAAATGTGCTACGTATATCATGCCAATTACTTGAAACTGTTGCTTAGTTATTGTCGATTCATATCATTTGTAGAAATGGCATGCGAAAAATCAGAAGCAGATGATTTTTAAAAAATAACAAAGGCTCAAAATCTCGAAAACCGTGGGACATTTACTAAACTGGAATTCCAGCATATAATAGGACATGATCTGACCTATCGCCAACTGCAGGATTGCCCATACGTAACACAACACCCTATATATATAACATACAATGATCATAGACAGAAATACACGAATGTATTGTTTCTTTGACATGCATACGATACAATGTATATGTGTGCGCGTATGTATCTACAGGGTGATTCACAGCCATTGCTATATGTTCTCTTTGTGAGCATACAGAATGTGGCATTGCGAGAAAAATTTTTTTTTTACGATTTCGTGCAACAAAAATTGGCGGAGATGTTCGCTTCCACAGTCCAAATAGTGAAAAATTGTCGAAAGTTATGAACATGGAGAATCGCTTTGAAAATCGACACTATGTTTCGATAGTGTCCGTTTAAGGCGAAACGCCACTGTGACGGTTAAAAAAAAACGATTTTTTGTGCGTTTTCTCAAAGTATACGTATTCGAGAGTATGTGGAAAAATGTTCAAGTTAAAATATTGAAAATTGATCAAGTTACAGACGATTCAGTGAGAGCAGGTAGCGCAACGATTTACGTACACTAAAACTTTCAATCGCGTTCTATAATAATCCAGCTATAATTATCCGATTCTCAATTTAGAAAAACCCAAATTTGCGTAATTTCCATAGCTATCGTTGTACGTAGACGTTTTTTTCTAATTATTTTTACAGCTCCCGAATATAAGTACAAATTTCGCCGGTGACGATTTTTTCATACCCGCCATTGTGTGAAATTGTTTTTTTTCGAAAAAACGACAATGTAAAACGAGAACTACACTTAAATAGATTATAAAAACATTTTTTATACACATGCTCCATTGTACCTCAATAACGTTGTGAATTCTTATTTCATCAAATAAGAATTTACACGAAATAAGTTAATTATACGTTTCACAACATACCTTTTTTCAAATTTTTTCAAACTGGCTACGAAAAAATCGAAAAAATCGACCCTTTGCGGTCCTCACAGTGGTATTCTCCCTCAATATGTAACAAAGGGGAAAAAATCGGGCGTCAACTACTGAGCAATTGTTGATTCGGCTTGGCACTTTCAACGCGAATATCTCGATCGCGTTTGTTGCCAACATTAAAAAAATGGGATGCTCTTGAAATGACATACCCTTTACTATAGTCAACGAGACAACTCTGGCTGTTGTGAATCACCCTGTATATATAGATGGATATTGCGGGAGACCATGGCAGAAACGGAAACTGCGGTCACCGCAAACTTCTCACCAACAGACTCTGCACAAAGTTCTCGTCACGACTCACAACGTACACTTATATATATATATATATATATATATATATATATATATATATATATATAGGTTCGTGCAAACACACACACACACACACACACACAAATATTTATACGTAGATATACATATGCATACAACGAGGAGTTTGCTGAAAAGTGAGAGATAGAGTTACGAAAGATTCTCTCACGCGTTAAAGCCGCTGGGGTTATCGAATTCTGTGCCAACGTTTCGAGCGGAACGGGTAAATTCTATAATCCCTCAGGTAGCCCGATAAGAGATGTGACGTCATCAATAATTTACGAAGTCCCCGGCTCTTTCTACTTTTTCATCGCACGCAGTCTAGCATGGGGATAATTGGCAGGCGAGGAAAGTCATTGCTCAATTGAAAATCCGAGTTCGGAACTGTGTGAGGTCGCGAGTGAGTGAACACTGTGAGAGATGACACGCGCAACGAAGACTTGTGACGAAAGATTGTACGGTGAAGCGAGTTATAGCTCCTTTGAGTTTGTTTCGATTTGTTGGCAGGGCGAGAGGGAAAATAGCTGCACCGTTGATATGATAATCGTTCTGCCAATAAAGAACAGTGAGTTTAACTTCGATATATTTTCTCGTGGAGAAATGCTTGTGGGATCCAGTTGGATTATCATACTTGTCGCCACTTTCTGACAGGGATCCAATGGTCGCGCTCGTACATTGAATTCTAATGGGGCGTCCTCATTGGAATCCAACGTGCGAATCCAAGTTGAATCCCAAAGGATTCTCAGATCATCGAACAGAATCAGATACGATTCTGGATGGATCGAGTTTTCTAAATGGATTTTTGATGGATTTAATTTTCTAAAGAAAATATATAGGTATACAAAATGAGGGGATCCCAAGGAGCGCGATGCCTTCAGGCGAGAGAACAATGGCTGATATTTTTTATTTTTTTTTTAAAGAGAAGATTTTTTTTAACGAGAAGATTTTTTAAAGAGAAGAGAATGGCTGATATTTTTTATTTTTTTCTAAAGAGAAGATATTTTTCTAACTTCTGCGACTTAGGTTATGTTTCATTACTACTTTTGGATGTTATCTGGTGTTTTCTAAGTTTTTTCATTTTTAAAATAGCGGTAGCATGGCACGGTCTTTTAAACGGGTCGCGGCGGATGTCGTCGGACGGCGTGACACGTAGCGTCGGCGGGATTAATCTTTAAGACACCAGCGAAGGTTTTTCTTCCATTAACCCTCACACGCAGAATATGAACCAAGAAAACGCGAGAATCATTGAAAATTGATTAACTGGTACACTTTGAAACGAAAAGATTTAATTTTGCGAAAAAATTGCTACATTCTGAAATAAGCAAATAATATTTTTTATTATCAAAAAAATGTAGGGTCATATTTGAGACGATAAGGTTGGAAAGATTTGTACCAAATTTTATCAGAATCGGTCGAATAGTTTTTTAGCTATAGGTCACGGAAATTTAAAAAATGCAGTTTCGAACACCGTGCCATACCTCCCCCATTTCCGAAGATTGAACGAAAATACCATGTAACTGCCAGAAGCAGTAAGAAAATCATACTCCAAGTCTCCAAAATAGGGGAGAAATCTTTTTTGTAATAAAAAAATCCTGAAAATAAGCAAATTTTTTCCTCACCTAAACGTATCTTCCCCGTTAAAAAGTATAAATTTTAGCTCAAAAAATATAAATGGCTTGAAAAGGTGTAACCGTGTTATACAGCATGCGTGTCATTTTATGCGGATTTTCAATAAAGTCCGGCATTCCTCCGAGTGTTTCGTAATCTATTCAAGTACGTGCGTACTCGCGTTATTTCGAAAATTCGACGGATATGTGTTTCACGTACCTCTGCGCTCAATTTCAAAACGAACCGTTGGTGGAATTCGGGTGAAAAAAAATTCATTGAATTTCGATGCCGATAATAAATTTAGCCATTGACCACAATATCGATTTCGCAAATTTTTCTTCTAAGCTACTTTTGTATAAAATAATATTAAATTTCGACTAAAGCATCGATTGCCAGTGCTACCGTGAATCCAACGCTATCAATATTCAACGCGCAATCCGCGATTGAATAAAATCCATTTCCGGTTTTAATTACGATTTTTATATGACAATAACTATTGAAATCCCAACGTAAAATATATTCGTACTCTTCCGATTACTCCCAAAAATGTTCACTGCGATGCTTATCGTTATCAGTCCCAAAACCCGCAAAAAAATCCGCGAGAAATTTAGCTGCTCGATTAAAGATTTCGAATCCACGAGGACAAAATTATAATTAGATTCACTCGAAACTATCTTGTTATTTTTTCAATTCACGAGATAAAAAGGAAATCCCACTTGCGTCAAAGACTGGCGTCGTGTGTAGTGTACACATGGATTCTACGTACCTGTACATATGTATTCATAGAATCACGTCAGGTGGAGAGATTAATTATTGCGCCTGAAGACAATCTGTGCTGTATATAAGCTGGGTCTTGAGATTTGCGATGAAATAGTACCGAACTCTCTCGACGCGAAGCCACGTAGGAAATTCGAAAATTAAGTTACGATAGAATTCAAAAACACTTCGTAGCTTTGAGGAGGAAAACGTGAGGTAATTTAAATTTAATTTTTACAATGTAAATTTACAATGTAATTCATACAATATTTTTATACAATAATTATACAATAAACAATGTAATTTACAATGTAATTTTTACAATGTAATCTTTATTGTTGTCTAATTCCAATTAAAATGCGTTTATACAATATATGTTATTATGAATACACTATAATACACAGTACGTATATATGATATCATCATACGTATCATTTATGAGAACTTTATTCTCCTCCCCAAAGAAATTTTGGGAAATTTCAGGTGATAGCAATTTGTATATATACTTAAACAGTTATATATATATATATATATATATATATATATTTTATATATTTTAATTTATTTATATATTATATATATTTATATATATTTTTATATAGTACAGTTATAGTTATTTAATATTATATATATATATACACCCACAGGGCTACTGTTTATCGGTCACGATGGTGAAAGGATTGTAGGATATGTTTTCCGCTATCAAATAACCCAGCAATGCTTTACGCAAAAGTGAACCATTTTCGAAATATCATTGTTTTTTATTCTTTTTTTCGAGCAAGGATAGGCAACATGGATTTTTTTTTTAATGTTGTATGGAACCAAACTCTTTTTTAATTATTTCTAGTTTGAGGACACAGTAACAAAGAATTTCCAACATAAAATAAGAATAATTATTAGACTTGCCGAGTTTTGGGCCCCTAATTAAAAAATGTTTGCAGATCACTGTTATTTTAGTATTGATAATTTTTAGTTACTGTGTCCTGCAACTACAAATAATAAAAAATTAAATTCCCTACGACATTTTTTGAAAATTAATTTTTAAGGTTGCCTACCCGGTTAAAAAAATGTAATAGCAATAATATCTCGAAAATGGTTCACTTTTGGATGAAGCATTGCTGAGTTGTTTGATAGCGAAAAACAGGTCCTACAAATTTCACGAAATCGTGACCAATAACCAATAGACGTATATATATATATATACACATATATATGTTCGAATATTAGATCGATTGCAGTATCATATTATTTTGATATCATTATCAATCAATTCCATATTGATATTATTATCAATCAAACTTCCATATATGATATTAAATTTCAATTAATATTATTTATAAAGTTAGATAAATCATATATATTTACCGTAGACACTATGTATATCATTATTTTTGCCCAAGACATTCCGGTCCCCTTTTGGCGCTCTTTAAAATTACATACAGCGTTATTTAGTAAGAACATTAGCGTTTCGCTCATTATTATGTACGACTTCCTTCCACACGCACACCTACACACACATACACACACACAGTAATCTCATCAGCATTTATGGTTAGGCAAACTCGAAGGATTTTCTCAAACTAATTTATTATTAAGCTCTCCGTTTCTTGGCGCTTTGTGTTATTCATGGAGGGGCAGCAGGTTCTCATTATATTAGGGTAACGGAGCCAAGCGAGACGAGGCTCCACGGGGATGCAGTAGCCGCGGAGAGCATTTGTTCAATAAACGTATTGCAATATTCATGACGGTACGCACGGCTGTATGATCGATATGCGCGTCCAGAGCGAGAGCGCTCCGGAGGTCGACGTAATTTCGTAGTAATACATTTTTGCTTTTTCCCCGTCACCGGAAGCACTCTCGCGATCACCAGTTTTAACGTATATAGTTATATATTGGCTATGCATGCACGATAAAAATTACTGTATGGACATGATAGAAAATTTTGAAAAAATTGCCGCAAGCGAACGCGAGCAAAATTTAACGTGTCGCACGTAGCCAAATAAAAATGACGGGAATGTGAATATGTTAAAAGAGTCATGGCCGAAATACCGGCGTCGAACTCGTTCTCTCTTTTTTACGTTCAATCAATGTTTTTAATTGAATAGAAAAATGATGAAATTCAACGAATTGAGTGTAAGTAGATAGAAATGCCTGAATCCTGTCAATGTTTATATTTCTCGAGTCACGCGACACGATTTGTTCATTTTGAGTTGGTGTTTCGTGCGAAAATACTAATTAATAATAATTTATTAGTGGACGTATTGATAGCAATTAATACGTTGGTTAATAGAAATTAATATGTTGATACGTTATTGAATAATAATAAGTTATTGAACCTAATAAGTTCATAAATTAATAAGTTATTGAGTTAATAAGTTAATTGAGTTAATAACTTAATAAGTTATTGAATGAAAATTGGTAGTAAGTAATAATATTATTCAATAATAATGCTAATCGAAAACAATACTAATCAATAATAACACTAATCGTTAATAATACTAATCAATAATAATACCAATAATTTTTAATTATGATCAAGAATGGTCAACATAAAAACCAAACTTCTTAGGGGTGATAGGTCACCTCGTTAGGAACATATCTAACCTAGGTTAGCTTAGTCCAAAATCTAAGGATTTCGAGTTATCATGGTAAGTATGATTTTTGGAAAATTTCCCAAAATTAGCTTCTAACTCTTGTACCTCTTATGTTGACGCTTTTTTTTAACAGCATTAACATAAGAGATATTTTTATTTTTTGACAAGTTTTTAATTATTCATCACGGCTCATTTAGTTAGTTGTGTGGATACAGATGATTGTATCGGTGTTTGTCGAATGAAGACACATTGAGATACGACGCAAATAAGTTTTTGGTTACGAATTATTGTCCGTTCGAACATTATGAACGAGTCACTACCTAATTTTCTAAAATTTTCCAAAAATCATACCACGATAACTCTAAATCCTCAGACTTTGGACCAAGCTAACCTAGGCTAGATATGTTCCTAACGACGTGACCTATAACCCCCTTAAGGCTTTGCGTCGACCTTCCGAAGACCGCGTATACGTCTACCCCCTCGTACAAATCACAGCAGAATTCAAACTCGTAATGAGTACATGCACCACGGTCAACAAGCGCCAACAATTGTTTGGGTTTGTTTGGGTTTGCGCATGTATCGCAGCGAACGAAATATCGCAACGACCCAAAGTTTCCATACCGGACGTGTGCATGCACGCGTCGTTCATCATTCGAATTTCAGCGGCCCAATGATTGTTGTTAATCGCATTGCCCTTTACCCTCGCGACATTGCGTTACACGACATCGTAATTGACGTGGTCAGGGTCTCATTAAATTATCGTATATCAGGCCCTCGTCTGGCGAGCGGCGACGAGGCCACTGATGATCGAATGACGAGGAACGTTTGTCGTGTTCAACATTTTGTATAGTCACACACCTATGGCTACACACACAAACTTATGACATATATATATATACATATACATATGTGTGTTGCTCTACCCAATTGTTCATATATATGATATATATATATATATATGAACAATTGGGTAGAGCAAATGGACATAAGCATTCGCGATACGATGGCCTGGACTCAGCTCGTACTACTGCAAGGTCCAAGAGTTTCTGGCATTTTGGTGACCTGCCATTAATTTAACTTCGGGCATTCGTCCAGTCAGTAGTGCAGTGATGGAAGGCCACGATGCAGTTGTTATGTACAAAACTGACTTTATATATATAAATATATAAATTTATATATATATATATATATATATATATATATATATATATATATATATATATATATATATATATATATAAATATAGGAGTAGAGTGTAACACTACAAATAGTTGTCCCAGGTGAAATTTTTTCTTAAAGTTTTCATAAAAATTGTATAGAAATGAATCTGTTATGATGTTAAAGATGTTATACGGAAATGGACATATAAAATCTTCATCAATTTCAGATAATCCTTGAGAACCTCATGTGACTGCATCGGGAACTGACGAATTATATAAAATCAAATTGTATGTTTTTTATATTATTATATTGATAAATCTACTAAAATTAATCAATTTAGTTATACATAAATGTATAACTAAATTTATACATATATGTATACCTAAATTGATTAATTATAGTAGTATCAATATATTAATATTGATTAATAATAATATTGATTAATATTGATTAATATTGATTAACATTGGTTGAATTAATATTGATTAATAATAATAATATAATAATAATTAATATTGATTAATAATATTAATCAATATATTAATATAAAAACATACAATTTGATTTTATATAATTCGTCAGTTCCCGATGCAGTCACATGACGTTCTCAAGGATTATCTAAAATTGATGAAGATTTCATATGTCCATTTCCGTATGACATCTTTAACATCATAACAAATTCATTTCAATAGAATTTTTATGAACACTTTATAAAAAAATTTCATAAAAATTTGTGCGTGCACAAAAAATTGAGCATTTCATATCAGTTCCCATGACCATATTTTGCGAGTAATGTCGGAATATCATATTAAAAAGTTAATTTTTTCTCCCACCGGGTCCGCATTAACTTGGGCACCAAAAAAACAGGTCGATTTTAATGATTTTTTTCTAATAAGAGTATTGGAATGACGAGGTCGGGATTTTACGCCCAATTGATGGATAGTCTGGCCGAGATTGATTTTTTTATTTTATTGAATGATGTTGACAAACACTGAAGTTATAATCATTCAAAGGGCCGTCGGCTCTACATGGCCAAACGGTGTAGGTGGTAATCCCTTTTTCTAAGAAAGGCTGTACCGACCGGAGTAATTCGAATTTCGCGATTAAAATTTAACAGCATGTTTATGAAAGTCCATATTTTTGGGTAACGCAATAAAAAAGATTTTCAAAAAATGTTACCTTGAAATGGTCGCTTAAATCCTCGGGTTCGTAAAAGGAATAGCTTAAGGCGGGACATATATTTGAAACGATGAAAAAATCGATTTCTTTTTTTTTCTTCTTTAAACGATAGAAATATGTATGAAGAATATTTTCCCAAAGTTTCAAAGCGAAATACGAAAAACTTCAAACGTTACAGCCCGTCAGCGTTGTGCGTCACCGGGAGCGGGCGTAAACTTCGAACGCGTTTTTCTCAAAACAGCATTTACGGAATTAGCGTGTAGGCTTACTCAAAAACTGTCAACCCGATTCAGCTTAAAGTTGGTAAAAATATTGATAATATTATTTTATTACTACTAATAAAAATTTTCGAATTATTACTACTAATAAAAATTTTCGAATTATTACTACTAATAAAAATTTTCGAATTATTACTACTAATAAAAATTTTCAAATTATTACTAGTAATAAAACTTCTAATTATTACTACCTTCTATTGACGAGAATCGTTCTTGAAAAATTACAGAAAGAAGCTACGTTTTTAATCCAAATTTCGCAAAAATTACGCGTGGAATGTTGATTTTTTTATAAATCCGTGCCATTCTTTTGAGTTTGGATTTTCTTCATTTTAATTACTGTCGAATAGAACCAATGCATGTTGTAGCTGATTTTTTTTTTTTTCATTTTTTTGCAAATCAACGTCAACGTGTATGGGTCTACGTCTATTGCAAGCCTATTTATTTAAAAAATTGTTTTGTATACATACGTATACTATTGAAGTATAGCTACAGTTTAATAAATACAGAATAATAATAATAGAGAATAATAGAATATTATTCTTCATAAAAAAAATCCTTCCAAATTAAGGCGGGATTCTACTTTGAAACCATGAAAAAAACGCTATTCTCGTGATTTTTTTCTGAGAATACTATTAAAGATATCGATATGGGGTTTAAACTGTTCAATAAATACACTCTTTAAGTACATAAAAAAAAATTTTTAATGTATTTTATTCATTTTTTGTACACGTAAAATATGTTTAAAGCCAACGCCTCGAAAAGCAGGTACCGTTGCCGTGGTCGTGAAATCTTCCCGACGGATGGTCTGAAACAAAAAAATCAAATAGTTTCATGTTCAGTATGTCTTCAGGAACCGACCTAACTAGAATATTTTATATACGTGCAAAATTAACAAAATGGCGGCTAAAATACGAAAAAAAAATGCGTTTTTTTGGGTCTTTTTTTGCAATAAAAAATAGTTCTAATCAAAATTTTAAGTTGATTGTAGTTAGGTCGGTTGGTACACACATATAGAATATGTGTTCCAAATTTCATAAGGATCGGTTCAGTACTTTTTGAGTTATCACGACCACGGTACTTGAAAATGTCGTTTCGAGAAAAACGCGTTTAAAGTTTTGGTGAGTGATAAATCGTAGAAAAAATTATCTTACCCTCAATCAGCGATGCCTGGGCCATATAATATGCCTTCGACGTGTTCCAGGTGGGTGTTTTCATCCAATTTAGCCTTTTCAAAGTTTCAAAGTAGAATCCCGTCTAAAGAGCCATTTTTTTCGTGGGGTCAAACGGACCCCACGATAGGTCGCGTCGAAATCGTTCCGTCCTTCGGCTCGTCAGACTTCCCCGCGCACGAATTGTTGCTAACCCGTGCGATCTCCGAGCACAGCCCATAAATCGGTCCAACCGAGTTTTGACGTTGGTGTCCCAGGGTAGGGTCGAGACCATGAAAAGGACACGAGGCCACGCGCCACCAGGAATTTGGTGGTCGCAGGATCGGGAGGTCGATCCCAAAATCCCTCCTGTCTCCCTCCTCCTGGTCCACTTACCTTCGTTCCCTCTTTGTCCATATTCCGTACGCCTGCACCCACGCTCTTCACCCTCGGGACGATTAATCAAAGTGCCCCGGCGAATTTTGAGCCCGGACTTGATTTCCCGCGCACGTTCTCGATGATGAATTCAATTAACGAACAGGTGGCAATTTTGCCGAACTATAATCCTTGACAAATACAATCAACGATATCGCGTCCCGTCACTCTCCTGACTCCGTTGTAACTCGCTTTTCCTCTTCCTAAGTTTCAGGGAGCCCACAGACCTCCGACAACATGCCGATCTCGGAATTTCGCAAGAAGAAGCTGCTCTTCGTCTTCAACACTTTCTTCGGTGAGTCGGCGAAATTTATGGCGAATTTGCGAATAAATCTGCACACGATGACCCGCGAGAAGGAAAAGTCATGGGATGAAAAAAAGAACGAAGGGGACTATAAAATATTTGCCTCGGGTGTGAAAGCTCCAAGTTTTTCGCTTTTTGGTTAGCGTTACCACCCTTTCTTTATTCTTGAGAGCCATTGCGAGCTTTGCTCCTCGTTGTCTCTCCTTCTCTCTCCTCTTTCCGCCCCCGCATGCCGCGGTGAAATACGACTCGGTGAGAATGGACCTGACCGTACTTTCGGGCCCTCGGGATCTTTATGTGCGAGCTCGAGACTGGGCAACGTCCCGACCGCAAAAGAAGAGCTCTTTGGTTCGGGAAAATCGGGCTCGTCGCAGGCGAGACTGTACAAGGCCGTAGGACAGATTCATCCACTTGGGTATAGACGTAGACACGCCTGGTCATTAAGCAAGGGTCATACACGCATTTCGTCTGCCACACCGTGAATTTCTTCTGCCGCGTGTACACCCCACGGATTTGGGAAAAGCTCCAGAGACTCGCAATTATTTACGGTCGCGTGGAAGAGGAGAGAGAATTCGAGCGCTGGCGGTAATAGCTGGGAGATATCGAATGGGAGAAACGGGTCCCCTGTATTCGTACATTCGTCTCGGTCAAACGATCCTTTTCCTTTTTCGAGCCCCACAAACCCTTCTCCATCGATCGCATCCTGTCGCAGACCTTCACGGACTCTTCGTTTTTGCTTCAAGCCTGATTGGCTGCTGGCCGACGATGTGAGACTTGGATCAATAAGATTTGATTTTATAACGAGGTCTGCGGTATGGAACTTGGCCATTTATCGAGTCGAGAATCTGGACCTTTTTACCTGAACCGCGATAACCTTCTTCGTGGAGCCCTGCTCTGCTACTCGTGCAGACATTGTCATAGGGATCCAGTTGGATTGCCATACTTGTACCCAGTTGCTGATAGGGATCCAATGGATCGTCGCGTTGGATCTCTATACTAAATCGTACACGGAGAGAATTTTTAAGTAATTTTTACTGTGAAATCACAGTAACTCGGTGACAAATGTGCAATTCTTCAGGTTTTTAGGAAATAAATTATAAATTTTCGTGGAAATGAATCAAAATTTACTTTTGCGTAACAGAAATTTAAAATATTTTCCAGAATTTTTACTGAAATTAATAGTAAAATTTCATGAAACGTAAAGATTACGACAATAAGTTAAAAAAGTGCTAATATAAATGAAAATTTTCAGTGGAACATTGAGAAATTTGCGTGTTTTCCATAAAAATTTAAAAAAGGAAGCCGAAATTTTCCGTGCGTCCACCGGAATTTTACGTTCTTTATAGTAAAATCAGTTAGGGCTAGGTCGCCTGACCGTACGCGTGAGCTCTGGGTGAGAGCGTGCGTATACGTGAACGCAAGCTGTGAGAGCGTGCTTGTGTATGACGCAGTATGACGAGCACGAACGACGCCGACCCGCGTTGCTTAGCAACAGCGGTACCGCGCATGCGCATTATAGTACGAAGCATGGGCTAAGAAAGCCTCGTGGTCTCGTGCAGTCTAACGTGTTCTACGCAGTTCTACGCAAGAAAACAAAGAAACGTGAAAAGAAACTTCGATAAAGGACGTCTACAATGGTACGGAAAGATGATATGCTAAAATAAGTAGCAATCAAGAACACAAATGTTCAGAAATACAGTATAGAGAGTATTTATTTAATCGTACGGAATTAATTTTTCGCTAGGGATTTTAGAAATTTCAAGTTTGTCCAGGTTATTTTTACTGTAGAAACTTGGAATTTTTGAGGCAGCCCATTGTTAAAATTCTACATGAGAATGTGTCAGAATTTTTACTGAAAGAAATGTAAAAAATTATGCTACTTGCTTAAATTTTTACATGAATGAAAGCAAAATATTAAAAGCTAGTGTCAATTTTTGACTATGTGCACATTTGTCACCGGTTTCAAATTTTTAATGTAATTTTTACGGAGATTTCACCGTAAAAAATACTTAAAAATTCTCTCCGTGTAGGTTACTAAAACTTTAATATACTATGCCATACGCTACTAGACCCAAACCTACGTTAGATTCTAATCGGAAGAGCCATTGGGAACCAATGTACGAACCCAATTCAAATTCTAAAGGATTCACGGATTATCGGACAGAATCCGATACGATTCTTGATGGATCCCATCGCATTCTGTACGTTGAATTTTTTTAACACAATATATATACAGTGTCCCAAAATGACCTGAAATTTTAGTTTGTTGATAAAATGTATTCTTATTTGACAAGCACGAATATTTTCATGTTAAGGCTTCAGGCCACAGTAACGGGTATAAAATCATGTGCGAATTTAACAATTTTTTTTTCGTATGAAAAAGTGATTCACTCATAAAATTAATGACACATCGATTTAGTATGAATATCAAGCTGCATGACTAAACTTCAATACCTACTTTCTGATGCCAGTCGTCAAAGATTGGTACTCTATGTTCGCCAAAAAAAATGGCGCGCAATTTAATATGTCAGGTCATTTTGATACACCCGTTATATATACAAAATGCGTGGATTTCAAAAGAGTGTAAATCTTATCTTTGAAAAGTGGAGATCGCTTGAAAACGTATATCTTAAAAATCGACTTGAATAATATCACTTTTGTTATTTATCTTACTGCACTTTAAGGGGGAGATATCTTTAGGCGAGGAAAAAATTGCTGACTTTCATGATTTTTTTTTAAAGGACAGACTTCGTTCCCATTTTTGCGACTTAGGGTGTGTCTTTATTACTCCTTTTGGCTGTCACGTGCTATTTTTTTATGAATCTTTAAAAGTTGCCAAACGACGTGACACGTAGCGTCGGCGGGATTAATCTGAAAACAAAAGCAACCAACATTTCTCTTTCATTAACACTCATACGCAGAATATTAACCGAGAAAAAGTGCGAAATGTTGAAACTCGATGAAATGGTGCACTTTCAACCAAAAAGATTAAAATTGCCAAAGAGAAATGACGATTTGCAATTTAAAAAATACTTTTTTTATTTTCAAAAACATTTGGGTTCATATTGTAGACAAAGAGATTAGATAGATTTTTGCCAAATTTCATCCGAATCGGTTGATAAGATCGTCAGTTATACGTCACGCCAGTTTAAAAAATGCATTTTAGAAAACCGCGCTTTAACCTTCGCCCTTTTAAAGATTTATTTTAAGAAAATCATGTAACAATCTAAAGTAGTAATAAAACATACCCTAAGCCTCAATAGTGGTAAAGAAATCTTCCCTCAAAAAAAATCATAAAAATCAACAAATTTTTTCCTCGCCCAAAGGTATCTTTCCCCTTAACGTAATATCACCACCCACATAAACCGTTCGCGAAGCGTGTAGGTTACGTTTCAACGCGGAATTTTTTCTCATGCTTTCGTAAAAACATGCCACATGTTTTCGATTCGAACGTGGCAAGAATTCTCAAACGGCGTTCATCGGGGAGCAGTGCAGCATCCAAGTGGATTCCAATGAGGACTCTCTGTGTGCCGTATCCCTATCAAATCCCCATAGAGATGATAACATCTTTTTCGGACATCCAACAAATTCCGGTTGGAAAATCCAAATAAAAAATGGTCTCAGAAGTATTGGCTAAACGGTCACTCGTCCAGATCGACCATGCACATGGCACTGAAATTCTTCGTGTTACCCACCTGTCCCAATGCATTTTTCAAAGTGATACGAAAAGAGCGCGATTATGCCAAAATGGGCCTAAATCGTGTAATTTCTCCACTTTATTATTCACGAAATTCCATTCGTCGTTTGAACCAAACATTTATAGGTCGTTCATTAACGAGACTCGCGAATAACATGTCAAGCCTGTCATCGACGATATCGCTCACTCTATTATACATCCATGGACGAGCGTGCCCTCGGTGTTGCCTCCCCTATCGCTTTTTTACCTTCCAACACGTGTGTGACACAATCTCGACTGGCTGTCTTCGTTCTCTCAATTTTCCTCGTGTCACACCGTGCTCGTACACGAATGTACCCATTTAGGTACACGTACAATAGATACACGCAATGTATGGAAATGTATGGAAATGTATGGAAAGTGAGTGTGTGTGCGTGTGTGTGTGTGTGTGTGTGTGTGTGTGTGTGTGTGTGTGTGTGTGTGTGTGTGTGTGTGTGTGTGTGTGTGTGTGTGTGTGTGTGTGTGTGTGTGTGTGTGTGTGTGTGTGTGTGTGTGTGTGTGTGTGTGTGTGTGTGTGTGTGTGTGTGTGTGTGTGTGTGTGTGTGTGTGTGTGTGTGTGCGTGCGTGCGTGTGTGTGCGTGTGTGTGTGTGTGTGTGTGTGTGTGTGTGTGCGTGCGTGTGTGTGTGCGTGTGTGTGTGTGCGTGTGTGTGAATTATACGCGCGCAGAGTTTAAAGGTGTTTGTCGGTGGCCTGGGAACGTGCACACGCCTCGTAGCTCTCATTAGCTACCCACCACGATTTTCTTCACTTTGACCGAGGATAACGCTAAACATATCACTCTCCCTGACCCGTTACCACGTCACCAATACACGTTTATCATTCCTTTAGTTGTTATACGCTTTATCGTTATTACAATCTCTCATATCTGTTGAGAAATACATTATACCTACATGTAGTCGCAGATTACAATTTAACATTACGTTGGAATTTATGTATATGCAGGGTGGCTCGAAAAGTGAGGTGCTAAAGGGAAATCTCGACCTACCAGAATGACCCACATGTGTGTTCTACGATCTTTTTTAGTTTTCGAGAAAAAGAAGCGTTTTTTATCTTTGTCTTTTGCATACGTACTTTCTTCGTGATTTTTTTAACTTGTGGTGGCGTTATGAAGTGCACTGTTGAGCAGGATATAAATGACCAACTGGACACCAACGTGAATGCCTTAGAGGAACGTCACTTAGGGGTCGATTTTATTGAAACTCATATATGCGATAAAGCATTGAAAACTATTGAACACGTATTTTTTTGTATCGGCGGAAAACGGTTTTAAGGGGGTCAAAGGGCGATTTTCCAGGTGCACCCACAAGAAGTCCGCCGATCTGAATGAAACAAATACCCAAATTCTGCTGATGTACAGCGATGAAACATTCGCTATAGAAGTATTTAAAAGAAATAAATTAAGGGGTGACACGGCTTTCATCGAGGGGTGGTTTCCTCCCTTAAGACCGTTTTTCCGGCGATAAAAAGAATGTTTAATTGTTTTCAATGCTTTATCACATAAATTTGGTTCAACAAAATTGGAGGCAGATACTTAAATGATGTTCCTTGTTGCACTTTGATTAAAAGTTTTAAAACAAGTCTTCGAACGATTAGTTACTAAAGTTTAGATGCTAAATAAATATTTATAACGGTCTGAATAACGCCCAAGTGCGATTGCAAAAGGTGAACTGAAAGGGATGGTGATGGAGGTAAATTTATTTCGGCACTTGTGTCAATGGTTGTAGATCAATGGGGAAAATGGCGCGTATTCCCTTGTTCCGGTCTCGGGGCTTTTCCATTTCGTTTTTGTTCTCTCTCTCTCTCTTTCCCTCTACGACCACTCTACGTTATCCTTCACGAGCCTCGAGAGTCCCATTCGAGCTTTCATCCCCTGTAGTGCAGCATTCCTGGGTTCGCGCGGTGTATAAATAGTCGCGAATTTCGACGATTTGTCCCAGGCAACTAATCTCACTTCTCGAATCCCCAATTCGTACATATTCAAGATTCTCATGATAAATCCCCGACCGAAAGTTTTCCGATTAGCCTTTCTCTCGCGGAATAAATAATCAAGCGGATTAATTCGCGCTGGCTCCTTTCATTTTTGTTTCATTTCTCGCACGTTTGCTACAGATGTCAACCACAGCGGCGGTATCGACGCCGGGGACGTTGATCTCGCTGTTCAGGTAAGAATTTACTTTCCTTTCTATTCCACCGTTTTTCCGCGTTAACGAAGAATTATAGTGATCGATCGGGAGCTCAATCGACACCGAGAATTATTTCAATTTCTCGAATATTCAACTGCCCTTTCTACTTTGGCGAAAAAAATGTTCGATTTTTCACCAATTTTCAATGCGAAAAATATCTAATATAGAATGTTGACATTTGGTGTGTTTACAAAGCGGTCTTTATTGAACACGATAATATTTTTTTAATACACTCCGCTTGCGACAATCCTAGGCCCTGAACAGGTGATTTAAAGCAAAAAATCGAACATATCTTTACTTTGTACAATATTGTGTATAAGTCGAACTAGAATCAAGAAGAAAAGTCGAAAAATAAAAAAAATGTCTTTTTTATCCCAACAAAGTAGACACCTCTCTTAAAGAAGATAAAATATAGTAATATCTAAAAAGTATCTACATCTAAAACGGATCTCGATGTGAAAATTTCAATATCTTTGAAAAATGTCCATCGATTCAACAGTGCCATAGGTAAAATTAAATTTCGCGCCATCCGGAACGAATAATCGTTGAATTTAATGGGAAAAAATGTCTTTCGCTATCGACAGAAAATTTGCGAGTCGAGGGGTTGGGCACCGGGTCACGAGAGGTATCAGAAGACGAAGGAGACTCTGCTGAAAGTTTGGGATGGCTTGAAGTCGGGTGCCGATGAGAATCAAGATGGACAGGTAATATATATATATATGTATACCAGTCTCTCAAACTCGAGGGTCGAGGGGAATAAAGTTTTCCCTTCTTTCTTTCGTAAAGTTGTCTTTCGTTTATCTTTCTTTCTTTATTATTCCTTTAATTATCAGCGACGGATAATTAATGAGTCAAGCAACGATTATTAATCGTTTCAGATAAGTCGTGACGAATGGTACTCGCTGTGGGAAGATTACGCGAAGAATCCGGCTGAGCCCCTCGAGTGGCAGCAAACCTACATGAACTTCATGTTCGACCTCGAAGATTCTTCAGGTGGGTCATTAAAGTCATATATATATATATATATGCGGACAGGTGATTTTGAGGATTAAATCAAGCCCAATGCCTTTAAAATCACCTTTAGATAAATGCGAGAATATTTATTCGAAAATCGATTCAAGGAACGTCCTCAAAACAGCCGAAGCAGCCATAGCCAAAATTCCATAGATGTAGGGGGTTCGAAATATCCATTTCCCGCATACATTTATATGCAAAGCGATTTATAACTATCAGGGCTCCTTAGAGAACTTGATGAACATCCAGCGCGTGTCATTGCGAGCAAAACGCTTTATTAAGGGGTTAGACTACGTTCCGAAAAGCAGGGTTATTAAAAAAATCATTTCGAAGGAATAAGATGATTGAAAAATCGTTTTGACATATATTTTCATGTATATTACCAAAAGTGTGTACCAAATTTTATTTAAAAATATTAATAATTAAAGAAGTTACGAACAAAGTCGTGAAAGGCCTTCGAACGTGAGAGACCCAACAGTGTACTTGATTTTAGCCAGCCGGTCGATCTAAAAAAAAATCGTTTTTCGTGAAATAGATATAATTGGCGAAGACTTTGAGCTACCGTCTTTTTTTCACCGTGTTTCGATCATCGAAAAGTCTGATTGAAATTTTTTTTTCCGATTTTTCGAGGAAAAATGACATTATTGTTGATAACTAATGAAAACAGAAATGTTGAGAAGAAAAACGTTCGTCGCGAGTAAACTTCTATGTACAGTGAAGAACTGTGCCAAATGTCTTGAATTTTTTGATCGGTTTATATTATATATATTGATATGAAAGTTGTTGCCCTTAATAAATACACTTTCGAAATACATCAAACATTTTTTTTAATGTATTTATGTAATCCAAAGAAACTTTAAACGCGTTTTTCTCGAAACAACGTTCTTTCAACGGCTTGTTGATAAAATCTCCGAAACTACTGAACCGATCCTTATGAAATTTTAACCACATGTTCTCTACAACTATAGATATATCTCATATCAAGGATTTTTGTTCACAACTGTAGCTATATCGCATATCAAGGATTTTTTTTTAATGTCGATATTTACTTTTTTTCCCAAAAAACGTTAAAACAATCGAGTTTTTTTTCTAAAAATATCCGCCATTTTGTTATTTTTGCATGTATCAAAAATCGTATGATATGCGCTACAGCCATTGACAAACTGAATCTAAAACCGTTTGATTTTTTATTTCGGATGATCCATCTCCGAGATTTCATCAACAGCGCAGACCTACAATTTTTTAGCACATTTTTTAACTACCATTTTCATCTATAAATAGTGACTAAAATAAATACCAATTTTTTAAATGTATTTCGAAAGTGTATTTAAGTGTAACAACTTTTACATCAATATCTACAAGATAAACTCGTAAAAGAAAATTCATGAAAATAGCCTTTTTAAGCGTATAAATTGAGAAGACTCCTTAAAGTTTTACTAGCAGTTATATCGTAATCATGAGTTTAGATTAAAAAATTGGTATTTATTTTCGTCTATAAATAGTGACTAAAATAAATACCAATTTTTTAAATGTATTCCGAAAGTGTATTTAAGTGTAACAACTTTTATATCAATATCTGCAAGATAAACTCGTAAAAGAAAATTCATGAAAATAGCCTTTTTAAGCGTATAAAGTGAGAAGACTCCTTAAACTTTTACTAGCAGTTATATCGTAATCATGACTTTACCTTCTATCTGCTATCTCTGCACCATAAGCTGGACTTTCCTCTTCAATTTGAGATGCCTCAAGCGTCGATCGAGTATTCGCCATTCCCACAGTAGTCTAACCCCTTAAAAATCGCGCGAGAAAAAACGCGAGCAACTTTTTTCTCCAAGCATTAAATAAAAAACGAAAATTATTCAATCATATTATCGATTTGCAAAGCGAGTCTCCGTATTCGTTATTTTTCAACGAAAAAAATGTCAAGGACAATATTCACCTGTCAGAAGGTGAATTTTGCCATTCTCTACGAATTGGACTTTGATCACGAGTATCTTGGCCAAATTTGGTCACGCGACGTTGAAAAAAAGCGCTTTCCTCACAATGACACGTCCCGTTTGCTCACAGAGAAAAGCTCAATAGTTGCGAATCACCCGGTATATGGCAATCTACCGCGAGCATCGAAAGTTTCCATCGTAATTGCAACGACACGTTTGTGGTTGACGGAAATTTGGACGGGCCTCGTTGCCTAGTCATAAGAACATTTATGTCTCCGAGCTCTTTGGAAGTTCGAGTCACCCTTCCGGTGGTGGAGTTTCGGGTAAACATTAAGCCACCCTCACAGCCATCATACCGCGTGAAAGCAATTAATAATCCTATCGACGTTGCGCGGCATATGGACACTCTCTTCGCGTCATCTCCACGAGTTTATACGCTCGTCCTTTTATCGAGTAATTTCCATAGTTCGACGAAATTTTCCACGCACGCGATGTCCCCTAAAGACCGTTGAATTTCATCTCCAAAAAAACAACCGGCGATAATAAATTAGCGATATTCTTGGCGTCGAGACAAAAAAAATTATGCTTCGCACTTTGGGATGGAAATGCGAAAAGCTTAGGGGTCGTACGCAAATTACGTAATACAATTTTGGGGGGGGGGGGGTCGAGGTTGATGTTACGTCACGGTTTTAGAACTGCCAGAAAAAGCAAAACTTCTGCATGTTCGAGTTTTTTAAATTTAAAACTCATCGTTCAGAATAGATGAAGTGCAGGCTCTTATTATTTTGAGAAATATAATGAAGATGGAAAACCGTCATATCGCCCGCGACTTGATACTTTAATGTAAGTATCAATAATTTAGAGAAAAAAAAACATAACTTTATATCAAGAAAAACGGAACGAAAACGTTGATCGCGATTTTCTCGAAACTACTTTTTTCGACCTTGTCTCAGCGAATACTCAAAAACTTATCAACCGATTTTCAATTTCTTAAAACATTTTTGTGATCGCAGCGACGTAGTTTTACGTAGCCGACTTTTTTAATTTTCATCGTTACTATTTTTAAAGATTGCTCGAGGACAAAAAAGCGCCTTAAAAATAGAAAAAAATGTCCAAACTGTCGGTATTTTGTAAAAAAAAAAAGTAAAAAAACGGCTACGCATAGGGATAGCTACATTTGTATAGATATCGATAAATTGTTGACTTTTTATTTAAAGATAACCTTTCATAATGATATCGATGAGACAATGGAGAGAACTTTTTTTCGTCGCCAAATCCCGGTTAATTTTTTTTATTTCACAAAAATTGCTATAAAACTAGATGAATATATACTTCATAAAATGAGTATAAACCCGATCCTTTCATAATCGGTTGTCTCTTTAAAGAAAAGAAACGCAATTATTGACGACAAAGCACCCGTTACGTAACAGGATTAGGAGGGGGGGGGGGGGAATTGGGAAATTTTGCGTTACATAATTTATGTACGCCTCCTGAGTTTTGAAAGATACTCTTTTGGAAGCAATGGGGTGGAAAAATGGTCCTCCGAGTATTGTTGGTGGGAATGAGTTGAGGAAAGTTGAAAGAATAATTAAAAAATGTTGTTATTGCATAGCACTGAAAACGTGAATAAAAAAATGATAAAAGAGCCGTTTCGAGCTCGAAATGGAGAAGATTCATTGTGCGTATTCAAATACCGTCTAGGATTATTTTTATTCTACTCGTTGTTTTCGAACTTGAGGAGCTGACGAACCAAACCAAACTCGACCACACTACGTCAATAAAAAATAAACAATGCGCCAAAAAACTCCCTTTTTGCTTAAAAACGTAGTTTTTAATTAATTTTTAGATGTTCAGTGTGCTTGAAAAACACGAAAAATTAAAAAAAATTGTCGTGGTGTGGAAAAGTGCGTTTTTGTTCGCCAGCTCCTCACTTATATAATATTTTTTGGTACCCTTTGGCACGGATATTCCAAACGATGGTTTACCACGCGCGTTGCTGGTTTATAAAAATCGAAAAATCGCAAAAACGCTCATTTTGACATTCCAGGCGACGGTTCGATCGACGAGGACGAGTTTAGTCTGGTGTGCAGCAGTCACGGTGTTCAGGAAGCCGAGTCTCGCGCGGCGTTCAAGAAACTCGAAGTGGTGAGTTCGGGTATAAAATCATGGGCGAATTAACAATTTTTTTTCGCATGAAAAAGTGATTCGCTCATAAAATTAATTACACATCTATTTAGTATGAATATCAAGCTGTTAGAAAATATATATTTTTTTATATATTTTTATATATAAATATATATAAATATATATAAAATATATATAAAATATATAAAAGTATATAAATATAATAGAAATATATAAAATATAATTTTATATATATAAATACATATAAAAATATATAAATATATATTTTTATATATAAAAAATATATATTATTTTTTAGGCGCTACGCGGCGTGACACGTAGCATCTACAATTTTTTACCTAGAACAAAAAACAAAAATTCTCGTCAATATACAGTAGAATACCTGGAGAAGTACGTACGGAATTTAAAAAATATTGTTTTATTGAAAAGTTGTAGGTATTTGAACTTAAGAAATGAATTTTCAGTGAAACATTTCGTTATAACTGCTCATAAAATAAAACGTTTTCGATTAATCAGAAATCCCGCACGTATTTCTCTGCGAAATGCAATTAGGAACATGACTTTTAAATTTGGAGTAAATCGAGTGAAAATTGTTGAAGTTATTTGTCGCGCCAATTGGAAAAAAGATGTTTCGAGAAGTTACGAGCAATCGGCCATTTTGTACATCGAAAAAAAAAATACATATATTTTTTACCAGCCTGATATTCACACTAAATACATGTGTAATTAATTTTGTGAGTGAATCACTTTTTCATACGAAAAAAAAAATTGTTAAATTCGCACATGATTTTTTACCCGTTACTGTGGCCTAACCCCTTAATGAAATTATTCCGCAATTATCCCAAAATGTTGTTGAAAATTTCCCCAAACGAGTCAACGTTCGCAAATAGGGATGAGGCGGCCATTCATCGGATATTGTCTTCCACACATAACCTCCATATTTCTACCTTATATCGGAATGAAAATATTCGTACTTTTCAAATACCATACATAATACGTTTTATTAATCGCTTAAAATGTCCGGTCATTTTAAGACACCATCTACTTAACGACTAGCCCAAAGAAAAGTTATTCAAATACACGACAGTTCTTGCTACATTTTGCAATAAAAAAATACTTTCTTCTCAATTTCCAAAAACATTAAGGGTCGTGTTTTAGATAATAAGGTTAGAAAGATTTAAACCAAATTTCATCAGAACCGATCGATTAGTTTTCAAGCTATACGTCACGCCAATTTTGAAAATGTAGTTTGCCAGACCGTGCCATACCCCCGCCATTTTTAAAGATCACTAAATAAAAAAATACCATTCACCAGCCAAAAGTAGTAATAAAACATACCCTAAGTCTAAAAAATCGTGAAAAATTAATTCCTTAAAAAAAAAAAATCATGAAAACAGCAGCACATTTTCTCGTCTAAATCTCCCCCCTCAATGCAATTGACCCCGCAATACGTTTTTCCGCCCTTCCCTTTGCCAAAGCCTTAACGCCCTTCACCTATTTTTCCGCAGGGCCAGGAGGTGACTCGCGAAAAGTTCATAGCCCTGTGGAAGACATTTTTCTCCTCGGACGAGCCGAGTGAACCTGGAAACTTCATATTCGGCAAGACTTCCTTCTAAAAAATCTCCCCGACGATCCATCCATCGACGCGCGAGACCTCCCGCGTCAAAATGCAAAAAAAAAAAATCGCGACGAAAAGAAAAAAAAACCAAAAAATAAAATTAAAATAAAATAAAATAAAACAAACACGAGAAGAAAAAAAAATCGGCGTTAGCGACTAACATTGCCGAGGCTATTTCGATCGTGCGCATCGAGAAGTAATCTCGATGCGCATGATCGTTCTGTATAACTATACGTATAGATAATTGTTCCTTTCTCGAAATCCGGGCCTTGGTTGATCCATCGCGAGATTTTATGTGAATGAAAATTATTCGAAGCCAAAAAAAGATAATTCGGAAAAAGATAAATATATACATATTACGTACATACGTACAAACGCGTGCACACATATAAGTGTGTGTGTGTACATGTGTGTATGTGTATATAATAATAATAATAATAATAACAATAATAATAATAATAATAATAGAGAGTGTACGAAAGTATCGCTGTTGTGGTCGTGGCGAGTAAACGTGTCAACAATCGACATCAACGAGAATATCGAGCGCAACGTTATTTCCTCCTTCTTGTTTTTTTCAATTTTTATTCCCATCACCGGTGCATACGCGTATTTGGCTCGTATCGAATTCAAGTCAAATATCAATAAATCGATGTCCATTTGTCAACGATACAGCCGTATGTTTTCTCAATATTTCCAATAACTATCAATTAATACTTTTACGGTGATCGCCTCGCAGACACGGACGAAAAAAGAGAAAAAAAAATATACACACAGTCAGGCGTAGACGATCGATAAACTGCGTGTGTATACACACGTGCATACATAAGTATATCGCGCCGAAATGCGAATCGTGGAGTGCTGAGGTTGTCGCGTGCTTTTCGAATGATTAAATATTTATTTATATATATATATATATAAATAAATATATATATAGAGGCTGAGGGAAGCTGCAACATATCTCCAGAGGATTTTACACAGAGTTACACAGGAATTTGCACACACACGGACGAACATCGATCGAAATTCCCACACGTCCCCTTAGAGTTTAACGAACGGAAATTTTGCAAAAGTCGAGAAAAACAAATGAAATCACGTACAACGTGAAATTGACCGGGAAATTAAGATGAGGAGAAAAAAATAAGTAGACACTACGACACGTATGAATCACTGCCCAAGCGAAAATTCCGAGAAAAAAAAAACAACAACAACAACAACCGAAGCGCAGTGTACAACCTTCCTCCATATGACTGTCCGGAATACGTACTAGACGTATATACACGTATCTGTTCGTTGTAAATAATAACATTGTAGTTCATGGTCGTTAGTGGCAGCGAAGAAAAAACGAGAAGAAAGATATGAAGATTAAACGAAACGAGAAAGACAAAATATTTGAACGCAAAATAATGATAATGAGTGTACAGTGTGACGCGTAATGGCCAATCTGTCAATAGCTACAACCTCAATTACTGTGTATAGCGGATAATTATTTCTGTGGAAGAAGAGTGTCTTATAATATATATGTGCGTTTGTATGTATGGGTGGATATATATATATATATATATATATATATATATATATATATATATGGTGTCCTGTTATGAATGAATAATCCTGCAACTCTCGTTAGGTCAGATGATGCCCTACTATATTTTGGAATTTCGTTTTTTTGTATTTAGTAAAAGTTTGAATTTAGTAAAAGTTTGAATTTAGTAAAAGTTTTCGAGATTTTGGGCTTTATGTTCTTTTTTGAAAAAAATCATCTGCTTTTGGGTTTTCGCGTGCCATTTCTACAAATGATACGAATCGACAATAACTAAGCAACTTTTTAAAATAATTGGCACGATATGGGTAGTACATTTTTTTTACACCGCAGGCTGTCAGACGTTCGAATTGGTTTGTATGAAAATTCTGCATACGATCTTTTTTCATAAAGTTTCCTTAACATTTAAGGTTGAAAAGACTTTTCCAGATAAAACAAATAACCAAGAGGATTTTTTTTAAGCCGCGTCAACAAAAGTTAACATTTGTAGAAATGCCACGCGGAAAAAGCAAAAGCAGATGATTTTTGCCTCGAACACCGTGGGACTTTTACCAAACTGAAATTCCTGCATATAGTTCGGCATGATTTGACCTATCGACAGTTGGAGAATTATCCATTCGTAACAGGTCACCCTGTATATATATATATATATATATATATATATATATATATATATGTGCACTAGTGGAATTAATCGAAGACACCTTTCAAACGTTTTTAAATTTCGCATTTATCAACCTTTTTCTACACGATAATTACTGATATTTTATATTCTTATTGAAGTAGCCTTATTAAGGTAAATATTGAGCAGAAACATTATAAATTGAAATAAAAACATTATTGAGGCATAGCAAAATATACATTTTTTTGCGTAAACATTTTAAAAAAAGCTAATTTCTGTTAAAAGTCCCCCGAATTAATTCTACGAGTGTTTGTATATATATATATATATATATATATATATATATATATATATATATATATATATATATCCATGAGTGCGTACGTGTGTGTCGATCGCGCCTTAAATCGCGTCTATGTATTTTAAATCGCAACGTTTTCCTTTCCATTTTTATTTTCCCCCCTGGGTGATTTCGAGTCCATGGGATCCTGTGTAACGACAAATTACGCTGCTAATTACACATTACTATTGAAATCGTTACATCGCTGGTACAGTATTACGACTCGTCTGTAGAACGAAAAAAAAAATGGCTCATTGCCGTTGTCACTCTGACGATAGGCATCGTACGTGAGATTGTACAGGAGGGAAGAAAAGTGAAGCCTGCCAGCTTTCGATATAAATTATATTCGCATTGAGAATATCAATATTATGGTAAAAATAAAATTAGATGGTTCGTTTGGCGCGACTACCGACGAGTATAATAGTCAGTGCAAAATCAGTGTAGGAAAAAAATTCTGTCAAAATCCGGCAAACGATTGTGGAAATTGAGTCGAACTTCCGGTTTTTTGATTATTCAATTCGCAGTACTCGTGTTTTGAGTCGTTCCTTTTTTATATTCGACTTGTTATTTTCTTAATTACCACGGCTCGTTGGAAATTTCAATTATTTATTCAATGCAGGCTTGAATACTTTCGAAAATTGGTAATTCGAATTGAAAAATTAAAGCTGCATTTTTTCTTCATTTTTGCAATGAATTTTGATTGCTCTGTTGTTACAAAAATCCAAAAATTGCTGCGAAATTGAAATGGAGTTTTGAACGTGACTAAGCCTCCTGTACATCCTCGAATATTCTTTACTCTTCGGCCATTATTGTCTGGCAATTGATATTATTTTTTTCGTGAATTCAACAGCGTACGAACAAGTCGTACGATAAACGTATTAAGCTTGATGCAATAACTACGATTCTTGGACAAACGTTTCCCTATCGCATTCCAAGAGTTACACGCTTCCGCACTATTTTGCAAAATGAAATGAAAAAAAGAAAGGACGACGGGACGTCTATGTATGCAGCTACGAAAATTTGCCAGATGAATAATTACGAGAGCCTTTACAACAGTGAGATATACACATCTATATAATTCGCGACAGGATTTTAGTTCGAATGAAACTTCTGTAAGCATTGAGATGACGATTGTTAAATAAATGAGAAATGTATTAATGTATGAAAACCAAAAAGTCGTGCGTTTTATTCGTACACGTGCATTGCATGGGAACTAAACGTTTATTATCATTTTTCGTTTCGTTATGATTTATTTTTGTATTTTCTTATTGTTTACTTACTTATTTTGTTTTTTCAACATTATCGTCTTCATTATTGATTATCATTCTATTATTTTACGAAAAATATTGAGAATACAAAGTCCATCTTTTAGCAAAAAAATTTAAAGGATGCAGGGCATGTTCGCAGAATTTTTATTTTTATTTAAGAAGATTATTGAAACAATAAACTCCCCTACTATAGTTTTGTTCCATTAATGGATTAAGATTTATCTATAAAGAACAATTTAAAAATCAGGACACTCCTTTAGTCAAATTCAATTTTTCACAATTTTTGTTTCGGTGAATTACTATTTTTTTCAAATTAATTCAATGTGTTAACGGGATAGCGAGGTTACCGATTAAAAAAAAGTAATTTTGATAAAAGTACATTTATTAATATTCACTGAACAATATAATTTCCATCGTTCCTTATGACCTCTTCTCCAGAGATAATTAAAACGTTAAAACCTTGTAAGGGTTTTCGCGGCCGACTGTACCGAAAGCGATGAAATTTCGCGCCTGAATTCATACACCCCCATGTTGTCGTCTGCAGTCCGTAGTGGCCGCGACGCGTGTCAGCAGTGTCCCGTCAGCACAAGATGGGTCGAGCAATTGACGTCCGCCTTACGAGTCGGCTCTATCCGATTTTTATTTATTTTTCAAAGATCAGCGTCACACGCTCTCGGCAAAGGTCGAACTGCAACGACAGAGTCAGCCGATAGCTCCAACCGAGCGTGCGAATCGACGTCAAAAATGTCCAATGTCTCGTCGCGATAGTCATCGTTGGTCAGTTTACCCGTGCAGCGCTTACCGACCGGGTCGCCGAGACTGCATCGCCCAATCTCGGACTCAAGAGAATGCAGGAAAATTCGGTGAGCAAGACTTTGTCGAGCGTTTTTTTTTCGTCTCCTTTCCCGCGTGAGTTTCGATTATTGCGATCAAGAGTCGATTCCCCGTAAATTGCACTCTCGCGTCCTAGGCTACGAGTCACGCTCGTAATTCAATTTGTCGATTATGTAACCCGGGTCTTTTCTAACCTCAAAATACTCGTTTGGGCGTCGCGCGACCGGACATCGAAATCACACGTTGCAAAACAAAACAATGCATATTCGTTGCTTGTGTGTGTAAAAATTGAACGGAAAATTAGATTTTCGCATATTTGGCGTACGTTTCCTCAAGGTACGAAACCTTCGATCTTTTACGAATTCTCGTTATTCATTTCGCGATCTCTCAGAAGCCTCTCGGGCTTTTATCGTTCAACAGGCACAGGTGACAGAAATCTCTCGTTTCAAGCCTCTCCCCCCATCTCTCTCTCCCTCTCTCCCTTCGTCGCCGGACCTCACCGCACGATCCGAGTCGTCATTCGACGCAACAATTATCCGCCGTCCCCAGCTGCGAATGTCGGCCCGACGCGACTTTAATGAGATTATTAGATATGCCGGCGACGATTCGCGAAGGCCAAAGATAGCAAGGGAGAGAGAGCGCAGATTCGAGCGTCCAAATTGCGTCTGTTGTTCAGAAGAAGCTCAGAAAGACGTCATTAGCGCGGGTCTTAAGTCTTTATAGCAATGTGAGTACAGAGTAGTCGCCCTGTGGCCGAATCGCACGCTTCCTACGTTTGCAAATGCTCTAAAACCTCCGCTCTCGTTATTCGTTTGGGCTTCCTCCCGTAATGTTTTTGCCGCTTTGCGTCAGATGACGAATTCCTGGAAAATGTTCTTCGAAAACCCTGCATTCGGTAGCTCAGTTTAGAAAACATGCTTGGGTTTGCTCGGTCCTCCGATGCGAGCGAACTGTTCAAAATTGAGGAGATTGAGAGAATCATCGAAGACGAGAGGCTTGGACGTTTTTTTTGCTTATCGCGTCTCTATTCTACAACGATAAGTTGCACAAAGCGAGGGATTTTTCCATCGGACCACGTGGGTCTCGATGAATCATACTCGATTCCCACAGCGGCTCGGTGAACATCTGCCGAGCTTGTAACGAGCGACGCTCGTACCACCGCCGGCTAAATTGGGCGGTGGGACAATCTTCAACCGTGCGATAAGACAAATTGACTGTCACGCTAATGGCATTGTGTATTCGGTTATCTTATCTGGGTATTCTTTTTGCGGTGAAAAATTTATTTGACGCAGAACAAACCGCTTTGTTGTCGAGACTAGGCGCTCGGAGTCTGCTCGGATTCATGGAAAATGTGACGGAAAAGTACAGTCAAAAGGACGCATAATCTTGGAATTTTTTAAATACATTTTTGTCAAAGAATTGTGGGCGATTTACTTACTTTTGCATGGTATTGAGAGCTGCATAGTTACAAGGCAACAATAATTATTTATGGTGTTTACATTTCCCAATTCTTATCGTTATGAAAAATCCGTTTTTGCGGATTTTGATGGTTGATCTTTAAATCAGCTTCTCGAGAAATGCCTGAGAGATTTATGTAGGTCAAATCTGTTGGATGAAATTCAAGCAATGGAAAAAGGATACATTTATATTTTCGTTTGCTGTAATCTGATATTTTTGTATGCACTTTTCAAGGACGAACTTGAAGTGGTTACTTTAGTTTGATGGAGTCGAAGTTTGCATCGTTGGAACGCATCGCAAGTTCTTCCCTATATTTTAATTTTCTTTTTTTTATTGATACGCCAAATCCTTTGTCACATGTTTATATTGTAGATCTTCCAATAATTGTCTTTAAAAATAATTCAGGGATTTTTCTAGGCAAATTTAGCAGAAGAAAAGCAGAAGAACATCAATAGGATTTATTTTTGTTGCGTTCCAACGATACAAACTTCCATCGCATTTAGTTTGCTCCACTGGGACGAGGCATCTTCTGTAGTTTCGATTCTAAACGTGAATCCAATGATGAGGAATGATTTCTCTGAATGTTCAGGGAGCGAGGAAGAGCGGGAGAGCGAAGAATATTTCTATTTGCTGTATCTCTCATGCGTATGCTATCCCTTGGCATCAAAACTATAGGATTTGAGTTTGCATAGTTGGAATGCAACGAAAATTCTCTTCGAATGCTGATATTCTTCATTATCCAAAATCAGGTTGGCAGATTTATCGTAGATCGCTAAATGAGAATCCGAAACAAGTGTTTGCAAGGAAATTCGCGAAATAAAAAAAAAAACATTTTTGTTGCATACCAACGATGCAAACTTTAACGTCATTCAACATTTTCCCGGTTCTTTAGATCGCAGTGTTGGCTCTTTGGATCATTTTTACGTTGATTGCAGCTACATTGATCACGGCGTTGAAGCTTCATGGCTGTTACGCATATGGAAGTCAGGGAAAACCGAGAAGGCTCACGGAATTTTCTTTTCTCCTGGAATAATCAAGGAAAAGTCAGGGTACTTTGAGAATTCTCTGGCACTTTTCCGGAATTTACTTTTTTCAAGAATTACGAAAAAAGAAACCGACTTGAAGGAAAAAGCTGAAAAGTATAATAATGAATACTTTTGTATATTTTTATTATCTATATTATTCTTCATTGCGTACATAAAAAAATGATGTCAGTGCCAAGCATTGAAAATTTCAAAAACTAATAACTAATTTACTCTAAAGCTCTACACATTTGCATTTAATTTGTCGATACACAACCACACGATTATCATTGGAGAGAGGTGTTTATATTTTTTATTTATTGGCACCTACCCAAAAATGTCTGTATATAATGAAGAGTTCTGTACTTTCTGTAATTGCTTTCAATTTTCTTTAGTGTTTGAATTATTGATCGAATTTCAGTTTTGTAAATAATTTTCTACTTTAATATTAAACATTTTCATATACTTGATGTTAAGAAAAAAAATTTGTTCTCCATTCGACCTCGATCTCCTTGCAATATGTGCAAAACCCGTGTGGAAAATCTGGAGAAGTCAGGGAATCTCTGAGTCCATAATGCGCAACATTACCATGAGTTCGCTCGGTTGGAATGCAACCAAAGTTCTTTATATTTTTGCTCCCTTATTTTTATCACTATACGGAACCTTTTTTTGCATGTTGAAATTTTACATATCCAAATCAGTATTCCAAAAAATAATCGCGTGAATTTTGCATGCAATAACTGTGGAAAAAGATTAAAGCGATACAGGAACATTCATTTTCGTTGCATTCCAACGATGAAAACTTCAGCCTCGTCATTGATCATAGCTTTATTCGACACTCTACTCGATGTTTCCTATTATTTGGATTGTTAAAAAGAACCTCTCCACTTGTCGTCATTTCTCGGCCTTCGAACAGGTCCATTTTCACACCCTCAAAGGAGGCATAATTCGATAAGTTAGCATATTTTCCACTGATTTTTTTGCACCTGGTAATAATTCAGGTTGGGCAGGGGGCATGATCTTGAAATAGACGATTCGGAAGAGGTGAAAGAGTCCACCATGACGTCACTGGGGAAACTAATATTCGTGGACACGTATTCGCGACATGCCAGGTCGCAGACCATCGACGACAGTTCCGCCGACTCGTCCGACGACTCGTCCGAGACACTGTCTCTGGCGTTTGAAAATTTGTTCTACATGCCTTTCGATATAATCGAGAATTACGGGACTGCCGTTCGCACGCTGGACCTCAGTCACAACAAATTCAGCAGGTGAGCGAAAAATAACGTTTAAACAACGTCTGTATCATCTTTAAATATATAATTATCGGAAGGAGACATTTAGGAACCTCCCTAGGGAATTTGGAAGTGCAGATGCGATCGAATTGACTCCAGGCGATATTGGACTCCAAATGTCTCTTAGCTGTGCCTTCGCTTGCATAAACTTGGGTCGAATGCTCCTTAATGCATTGTGCTCTTGAAATGTTTCACTAAGGAACACGAAGAATTGTGTTGAAGAGCATTAACACTAAGCTTCAAATAAATCTAACCAGATTTCTTTTACCTCGCAAACTTTGCCACCCCTGTTTTTCCATTAAGGGTTGCATTTCGTAAAATCCCTTCCTAAATGGTGCCTAAAATGTTTTGTACATAATTTGTAGCCTATGAAAATACTGATCTTTTATGTTTACATACAATTTTTGTCTAAAACCTGGCCATTTCGAGAAAAATGGGATAACGGTCCAATAAGTGAAAATTGCTTAGCTTCATTAGGTTCGATATTATCTACTTATCTATAGTAACGGATTGGTAACAGCAAGGATATAGGTAATGTTCATTAGCCCACACAAACCCAAAGAAAAAAACCAAATTCAACCTGAAACAAAACCAATAAAAAAGTCCAAACACAAATCTAAACCAAAAAGCCCAAACAACCCAAAGTAAAAAAAAAACAAAATTGAATGAAAAGCCCGAGCAAGCACAACAAAAAAAAACAAACCCAAACAAAAAATGCAAAAATCGTATATAATACGAAAAGAAACTAAAATAAAGGAAAGAAAAATATAAAAAACAAAGAAGCAAAAAAACATGCACTTTAAAGTTGACTGAATCACAAACAATGCAAAAATAGTATATAATACAAAAAGAAAAGAAAATAAAAGAAAAAAAAAATAAAATAAAAAGCAAAAAAAAACGTGCACTTTAAAGACTAAACTCCAAACTTCCCGCGGTAAAGTGCGTAAGTAGATAATATCAAAACTAATGGAGTTAAGCAGTTTTCACTTATTGGACCATTATCCCATTTTCCGCGAAACGGAATGGTTTTAGATCAAAACTGTATACAACATAAAATATCAATATTTTCATTGGCTATAACTTTCATAGGAAATATTTTTCTCTAAAATGAATATTTACTCAAATAAAACAGAAAAACTGTTAAAAACCAATTTTCGTGAGTGTTGACCTTGAAAATCAAATTTGCGGGTATTTTCACTTTAATATTCGTAATCAGCGAGTCAAAATACATGGGTGCACGAAATGTCAAATCAATCAGAGGTATGGGCTTTTTGGAGCCACACCCTATAGATTTATTCAACTTTAATACTGAGCAGTTGGATTTGGACAAATCATTTATCGAAGATCATGATTGAATTCGAAGCTGCCCCAAAAGATTGCGGTCAAAACGACCTCTGCATGAAAACTGACACCGTGGGTCGTTTTCAGGAATCTGCAATTTCTCGCCGAATTTGAGAATCTAACGTCCTTGAACTTGGACCACAACAGCATCGACTCGTTCACGTGCCTTCCATACATGCCGAAGCTACAATTGCTGTGGCTCAATCACAACAACATCGTCGACTTGTTCCCGTTCGTTAAGAATTTGTACGAGAGCGTGCCGAATCTGCGTTATCTCTGTCTCATGGGTAACAAAGCGGCGCCGAGTTATCTGAACGGTGGAACTTTTTACGACTATCTTCAGTACAGGTGAGCTCGAAAGAAGATTCCCACTCGATCTTCTCGCCTTTTCCTTCTGCAGCGATTATTCGCACAGAATGGGTTTAGTTTTTCTTTAAGCATGCAAGCAAAACAGCGACATAACCTCTCAATGAAAAGGAAACTTGCGTCACAAATTTTCAGTATAGTAACATTCGTTGGGTGCAAGTTAATCGCAAACCTTACAAAAAGTGTTTAAAATCGTTGAAAAGTACGATCAAACACGTCGAAAAGCTATTATTGGTCACAAAATTAGAAATAAATGTCTTAACGAAGCGAGTTGTTGACCAACACCATGCCAACACAACAAAAATGAAACGATTAAAAGCACTGCGTAATGTTTGGTATCCTGCACTCTTTGGTGGCTCTACCCTATGCGAGCCAAGCCGATGCGAGATCCTTCCTATTCGAAATATTCGCCATAATTTCGTTTCATCCCCGTCGTTTGTCGCAGGTTATTCGTAATTTCTTGGTTTCCACGGCTGATACACCTGGACGACCGTGAAGTTACGAGCGAGCAAAGAATCGAGTCGAGGAGACTCTTCAGGAGGCCGATCTTCGAGAACTTCGTCGAGAACGCACCGCTGCCCGAATGCCTCAGGCTCATACACAGCAAAATAACGAATTTCTTCGCGAAACCCGTTATGCCCAACAGTGCGAAGATCCAGACGCCTAATCTTGTCGTATGAAGCAGTATTATCGGGCAAAACTTGCTTCGCACTTCGAAGTATTTTACAACGCGGCGAGGGCCCGTCGAGCCTCGAAAAAAGCAACACGAAAAAAAGACTATTTAC
This sequence comes from Ophion costatus, assembly GCA_951751655.1. Lineage (NCBI taxonomy): Eukaryota > Metazoa > Arthropoda > Insecta > Hymenoptera > Ichneumonidae > Ophion > Ophion costatus. Next base: position 30,292,951 of record OX632357.1, read on the forward strand.
CGCTCAATTGTTTTTTCGAGCGACGTTTGGGATTCTCTTTATTGTTCGCCTGTCACTGATTGGGTGTCTACTCTGTTGGGTCTTGGTTACACGATTGAAGTCACTCCACTTTTACTCAGTGGAGGTGTACACTTTTTGCACTCAGTTGACGATACTCTTCATGATCCCGACCGTGCGCACTTTTGCCCTTGCTGACATTGGCGTCGCGACGCTTCGATATCGCGCTGATAAAAATCTGCACAGGCAGCTGCCACACGCGGTGCGGCCACGATTCTGTTGGATCCGGAGCGGGCGGTTTTGTAGCCAAAAGATGACCGAACATCGGCTCGCGCTCAAATTTTTATATTTGCGTTTGTTTTTTCGTTGTAAGGGCAGTTGACCGTTTTCCTCGTTGAGGAGAACAGAGAACTGCGAGGAAAACAAATCCCGAAATAATGTTTAATCCTTTGTTCGAGACTACGTCGTCAATTAGACTGCGATCCAACGAGACGAGAAGAATGATAACGCAGCACCAGGGACGATCGAAATTTTCGGAATATTTTCCTTCGAAGCCCTTGCCGATCTCTTCATCTCGACCAACTCGAGACAGTCCTCTAATTTGGTGAGGTCGTGTTCTTTTTCCGTGTCGAACAGACGAAAAAGCTTCGGCAACCATCAGTCGGAGATTGCAAAGACTCGTGAATCAATTATCAATGCAATTTTTTCGGATGACAGACGTTGCTGTTGCTTCTGTTGGCCAATCTCTGAAAGTTTCAATCTATTCCAAAAAGTTTCAAAACGCGTTTCAGATTCGCCTCGATTTGCAGCCTCGTCGAGCTACTTTTATATCGTGCTATTTTATCTTTACGCTGAGTTTTATACGTTTCGTCGTGACTGAATATAAGTCGTTATTTTGTACCGTGTATTTGAGGCCACTATTTGTAGGGCCGCACGACGCTGATCGTTAATAAAATTGACTGAAAAGAGCAACGAAATAATTCTCCGGGTCGACCCTCTGGGTAGTGCTCCATATTTTCCTTCCGTCTAGAAAAAGTTGTCTAGACTATACTGGGCCTTGGTGATTTTTTTAAGCTTCCACCACCACACAAGAGATAAAAAATATTTCAATGTATTGGGAGTACAAATAAGTCTCTGCCGTTTGACAAAAGATGGCCGCACGAGGAGGTTATGGTTGAAATTGTCAGATGTAAAACGTCATATCGTAAGATTGGACATCTGGCAAAACCATAACCTTGAAATATTAGCCATTTTGTATCAGCATCACAAGTTTTTTTTGCCCGAAAATGTCGAGTTTCGAGCCGGATAAGCGTCATTTGCGAGAACTTTTGATTTACTTTAATTTGGAGAAAACTGCAGCTGAGGCGCATCGATTGCTTGTAGAAGCATATGGTGAGGCTGTTCTAAGTGAGAGAAATTGTGAGTGGTTTTAAAAGTTTAAGAACGGTAAGTTTGACGTCGAAGACAAGGACGTAGCGGAAGGACGAAAGTGTACGAAGACGCGGAATTGGAAGCATTGTTGGAGGGAGATTTGTGTCAAGCGCAAGAAGAACTTGCACTTACATTAGAAGTAACTCAGGAAGCAATTTCAATTTGAATGAAACATAAAGTACCGTTCTTTCACAATAAATGCCTAGTCTTTTATTTTAAAAAAAAACGGCAGACTAAGATGTACTCCCAATATATGTTACCGGAAATGGATGAAATACTGGCATCATATACAATTCCTGGGAAATGTATAAAATGCCAAGCTAATTTAGGGATAGTGCGAAATAGTTTATTAATATATATAAATCCGAGGAGATGTATGCAATTCCTAGGTATTTTATAAACTAACGGGTTCAAGGAAATGTGTGAAGTAGTTAAACGCCGGTGAGTTCGTTTGGGTTTATTCGGCCCAAACAAACAGAAACATTTTGATGAAGCACACGCTTTCTTGCAACTGCACTTTTTGAATGCTCCGCCGGTTCCAAGTGATTGTTAACCCAAACAAGCCCTATATGTATCGTTGTATTGAAATGTTGGTAAGATCGAATGAGTGACAGCTTCCAACAGTCGGGCGGCCGGTGGCAGCACCATACTTCATACATTAAACGCGTTTTTCTCGAAACACTTTCCAAAGTCGGTGGACATCATATCTCGAGAACCACTCGGTGGATTGTTTCCAAACTCGTAGGAGATACGACGAGAAACATTTAAAAGTCATTGACGATCTCACTTTTTCAAAATCGATCTTCATTTTTTAATAGTTACGTAAAAATCACAACTTTCTTCACAGATTTTGTATGCTCGAGTTTCAACTTGTCGCCACGTTGTCTAAAAAAAAATATTTTGGAATCGACGATCGTCAACGACTCGTATTTATTGTTAAGTTGAACAACCCGTTTGGTATTTAGACTTTGGATGGACCTTTCGAGCTGGAGAGTGTCCACCGTCAAACGTCCGGAAATTTCTTTTTCTTGTTTTTCTTAAGTTTTTGGCGATTTTTTTTTAAGACTGTATATGTACCTTCACGTTGATAGCATAATGCTAACACACCTGACACATTAATAAACGATTGACCGTTTCGCGGAAAAAAATCGGAAATCGGCCATTTTTTTCGGGCCTCTGGGTAGCCCCTTAAGACGGAATGACACCTCATCGCGGTCGGTATGGTAGAACAGAATTATAGATACCCAAAAATCTCTGAAACGGCTCTTCAGATCCCGTCGAAACTTTGCCAAACGACGTCAAATAGATAGACAAACAGCTTCCAGCCCCTTAAATTTTTTGAATTTGAGAAAAAAAACGTAGACTGGCTTATCATGCGGAACTCGAGACCGAAAAGATGAAAAATCAGATGTTTGGCTAATGTCACGACTTAGAGAAAAGCTAGACGGCGTAGCCACATAAAAAACGAACAATTTGAGCTCTCAATCACTGCACTTCGTTGCATATCTTAGGAGAAAAGTGGTAATCTAGATTTGTCGTGTAATTGTTGATAATTGCGAGCAAATGTCGCCCGAACTTCGACGTGCTCAGTTCACGAGAATTCCGCGCGCGGCGCTCGCCTCGTGGTCTGCAGCGACGCGGATCGAAGCCCGTGGCAGCGCCAATAACGTCTCTCTACACCGTGGCGTAGACGTGCACCGACACGCACGCACACATGCGTTGCGTAGCGTGTCGAGGCCCGCGGAAGGCGAGACGCAATGTCTCCGCGCGCGCGGCGACGAACGCGTGTGGTGACATCCGTCGGTGGGGCGCAGAAGCTCGATTGAGTTCTGCCCTACCGGTCGGAAGCCGGGGCCGCATCGAAGTTTCGCGTCGGGTGTCATTCCGTCTTAACTTGAGGTTTCGGCTGGTTCGATGATAGATTACCAAAAAAGGTCACAACTCTTAGGGGACTTGAAAAAATGCGGTATCAGTTGAGAGGATAGATCGGTTATTTATTTTCAATCGAGGAGGCTTGATATACAGAATTTATCCCGCGATCATGTTAACGCGATAACAAATCCACCGATCTCTCACGACGACACGAACGTTTATTTTCCAAAAGTTCCGCTGAATTTTGAGTCAGTCTCGCAGGTGGTCCAGCGCCTTAGTCTAGACCCGCGATTTCCCGATGCGCTGAAACGTCTCAGTTCAGGGGTGGCGGCACTTTGGTCCGACAGGTCCTCAGAAGTGTCTTCGTCGCTCCAACGTCCAATGACAGGCTGTCGCCTGCCGAGAAGATTTTTTCTGCCAGCCGGTGGCTCGATCTCGATCACAAGGTCATCCAAGTCGACGCTGACTCTTCCTCCACCGCCTCCGTACATTTCGGAACCAGTCGCTTCCACCTTCGGTCCCAAACAACATTGGAGAATGAAACTGATCGAAAAACCAGCGAGAACGATATATCCGTGGATCCGCATGGCGCGCTGGTGTCTTTCGCTTGTGACTTCTTAGCTTCCGGTCGATCGACGCGGACGATCGGTTCGAGGCGACTGAATCTTTGCCTCGTAATCACACCCAATCAAGACTACCGCACACTTTGCATTCGAACGAGACTCTACATTCCCACACTCTTTTGTTATGATTTCGAAAACCTTCGTGGCTTCCGCATCAGCGCAAGACTTCCGCAGCTCGGCTTTGCGCAATTTTGCAAAATAAACACGATGTGTAGGAAGAATTTATTTCGAAAATCAAACAATAACTCCGTCGTGGCGACCGCGGCGTTGCGGAAATATACACAATTACGTTGTTGACGTGAAGTTGGAGATTAATTAACGCTATGTAATACTGCATGTCTCTGTACAGGTTATGAAAGCGCGATAATGTTTATGAAGTAGCGGTAGAGGGATGTTGGCAACGAATGGAAAATTGAGAGCTGGCGAGTAACTTTTGTCTGAGGAGTCTGCTCATGGAGAGTAAAGTAAAGGAGCCCAAACGCATATGGCGGAGTCGTCGAAAAGTGGATCGTGAGAGTGATGAAAGATCTTGTAGTGCGAAAAATATCCGCAAGCGATACCAGCGCCTGGTACGGAATATGATAGGTGGTGGATAGGATAGGCGGACAGGATAGGTACGTGAGGACCGGCTTAACAGTGTTTGTGACATACATACAGTGACGTATTACTGTCAGTTACTATGTATGTGAGTATTACATATATATCAGTTACATATAGTTTACGCGAATTACGCTGTTACGCATCGTTAAGTGATATTTCGATATTAAAAGTATTTATAAAAGCAAAACAAAAAAACACATCCAATAAAGGTAAGAACTGAACCTTAATATTTCGTTTATGCAATTAATTCTCGAATTAGCGAAAATATTGACACATATTGACATCGGCAAGGACAACCACACATGTTGATTCATTTTGTCAAAGCGTTTGTTTTTTTTTTATTGCATGCTATCGTCGCCGAATTTAATTATAATTGCCATTAATTTTAATGCTGTTAGAGATTTCTTTGATATACAGCAAAAATGTAATGCATGATGCTTGGACAAAAAAATGTTTTTTAGGTTAAATATGCGAATGCTTTAATATAAATACCCCTCGCTCCCATTTCGTTATAATGTACGATTTGAAAAAAATATTTTTCTTGGAAATTCAGTATGCAATATTCACATTATGGCTGTTTAATCGTACATGTCACCGTATAAAAATAAAACATTTACAGTATAGATCACCTCCAAGTCAAAAAATTACTGAAATGTTATCATTTCGTAATTTAAACAAAAAAATATCAATATTACTCTTCAGTATTACAAGCTGCACTAATAAGAAACAAATATACGACAAATTGCGGATCGACGATTCAAAATCGCCGCGCGGACGGAGCCCGCAGTGGTAGCGCCTCCAGGCGGGTACAATCCGCGGATCGTTCATCACTTTCACAACCATTTCACCAGCATTGCGTTTGGGCTCTTTTACTCTAGTCTCCATGTTTCTGCTTCTACTTTTTGTAGTAGACATTGCCATGTTGATGGTAGCTGAACGGATCGAAATGCCTGTCGATCTCGGGACCGTAATCCTTCCACAACGATAGATCCACTTCCGGCAAGTCCCGACAGCTTTTCACCGGATTTCTGTCATCAAAAGTAGGTGACCAAAAGTGCGTAAAACATGGTTGATGATCGCCATGGCGATAGTGAATGATGTCACGATCAGTCTACATTTGAAAAGTCGACTCACGTTTCTGAAGGCTGCTCGAAGGCTTTAGCCTGCATATTCGTTACTTTGTCGCCATTGTCGCAAAACCATCTGGCCAAACTTGCTTTTCTGATTTCCTTCAGTTGCTCTGGAATATAAATCGGCGTGAGAAAGTTTACAGGCTCCATTAAAAGCGAGGGTTTCCGGCGAGAAAAAGGAAGCAGGCACTTTTTTTCATGCTCGAAATATCCTACCGATGGTGAAGGACACGTCAGGGTTCGAGGACTCGAACCAAAATCGATCCCCTACTCGAGTACGATAAAATTGCTCGTTCAAGATGCATTGGAACGTTGGCCCACTGAGTGTTTCTTGAATGAGGAATTCCAGAGATCCGCCGACCGTCAGGTCGACGTCCTCTGGTGACTCGTAGAGTTGGGCGAGCTTCTCGATATCCTGGTTGGAACGATGGTTTCTTTTTAGACTTTATTGCATTGGCGAGACGCGAAATCGCGGAAGGATTTCGCGGAATCGTCAAAACGGCAGAACGAATGCACAAAATGGGAGAAAAGTGGACAAAATGGCGGAAGGAATGGACAACATGGCAGAACGAATGGACAAAATGGAAGGATGATTGACAAAATGGCGGAACGATTGGACAATATGGACGAAAACTTGACAAAATGGCGGAACAAATGGACAATATGGGCGAAAAATGGACAATATGGACAAAATGGCGGAACAAATGGAGAATATGGACGAAAAATTGACAAAATGGCGGAACAAATGGACAATATGGGCGAAAAATGGACAATATGGACAAAATGGCGAAACAAATGGACATTATGGACGAAAAATGGACAAAATGGCGGAACAAATGGACAATATGGACGACAAAATTGACAAAATGGCGGAACAAATGGACAATATGGGCGAAAATGGACAATATAGACAAAATGGCGGAACGAATGGACAATATGGACGAAAAATGGACAAAATGGCGGGACAAATGGACAATATGGACGAAAAATGGACAAAATGGCGGAACAAATGGACAATATGCACGAAAAATGGACAAAATGGCGGAACAAATGGACAATATGGACGAAAAATGGACAAAATGGCGGAAAAAATGGACAATTTGGACGAAAAATGGACAATGTGGGCGAAAATGGACAATATGGACGAAAAGTGGACAAAATGGCGGACCAAATGGACAATATGGGCGGAAAATTGACAAAATGGCGGAACAAATGGACAATATGGGCGGAAAATTGACAAAATGGGAGAACAAATGGACAATATGAGCGAAAAACGACAAAATGGCAGAACAAATAGACAAAATGGCAGAACAAATGGACGATATGGCAGAACAAATGTATAAAACGGCAGAAGAAATGGACAATATGAGCGAAAAAGGGACAGAAAAGCAGAATAAATAGACAAAATGGCAGAACAAATGGACAAAATGGCAGAGCAACTGGACTTGAGTTATTTTGTCACATGACCCGATGGCGACATCAATAATCACTGTCAATTCGATCTAGATTCAAACTGGAAATTCCTGGATATTCATTTTTTGGGGTAATAAATTGCCACTCCCCTCGTACAAAAGTGTTCGATTATTATTACAACGTTTTCCCAAATCCTATTCCTACTTCTATTCCTGATAAGGATTGTTCTGTCATACGAACCGCTTGGTCCATGACGTCTTCGAATTGCTGCCAGTGTTGGGCTCGGGGCAGCCCGCAGTACTCGCGAAAATCGTTGTAACTGGCAAGACCGTGATCGCGATTTCTCTGAATATCGATCGTACGTAAATCCCCGCCTAGGGAATTGTGACCTCGAAACAGATGGCGCGTGATCTGCAACACAGCGATTTGCCCGATTCGTTGAATGCTCGAATTGAATTTTCGAAATGAACGCGTATCGAGTGTCAAAAAACATCATTTTGGTGACCACCTTCGATTTTGTTAACCGGTTACATCTACCTAGGTAGGTCAAAAAATTGCATTTTCCAAAAATATTTTTATTCGTAGCTTCACCTTTTAGCTATTTTCCCTGAGAAATTCATCGAAGTGTTCCTAAAATTGAATGAGAATTTGGCCCCTTTTCGACTCTCTGCGTAAATGTAGTCCCTTAAGACTCGTATATTCTGTAGGACTATTCGCCAGAACGAATAAATTCCAGTTCAAATGCATTTTGACTTGGAAGAAATTTTCGAATCGAACGTATTTTACCTCTTTGTCGTAATATTTGTCCTGCGCCTGTTGAGGCTGCGTGGCCAAACCTCTGGTCAAGTCGTCCATGTTGTCATTCGCCTCGATGATCCCTGGTCTCATGAACCAATCGCTCAGTCTCAGATAATTATTAACGTGACGGGCCTCAGTGACCAGCCTGTTTCGGGGAAATAAAATGTTTTTTTTTTTTTTTTTTCAATTGCGCGACAGGAAGACGTTCCAAAAGGACTCGAACGCGAAGAACTTTTTAAATTTTTCGACTTGCTTTAAATAACCAGCGATCAGCGAGTGGAAGACGCGGAAAGCCGCGGTCGAATGTTCGTTCAGAACGCTCGGATCGACCGAGGAATCGTAATCGTTCACGTAGCTGTCGGTCGGATAAATTATTTTGAAGTCGTAAGCATTCTTCTCGCCTGCAACGAGAACGTTTTGCTTTAGAGGAGACACAACGAACGAAAAAAAATTCTGGTCCAATTCTGGAACCACTGACGTGGTTCAATGAGATCGATTTTTTTTTTGTTTTAATTACGAATTTGGGAAAAGAGGGTGACGAGTTTGCTTATACAAAATACCGTAAAAATTGGGAGATAATTTTTCGGAGTAATTTTTCGTAGGAACGAATAATGTAAGATATGGGAGAAGAACATTTTCATTTTCGAAGCAATTTTCACAGCTATGAAGATAAATATAATTGTTTGCAGCGATTTTTACTACGATTCGAAAACACAAATGACTCGGGAATAACGATGTTTGAGTTTGAATAGTTTTGTAACTTCCAATTGACATTAAAAATTACGCTAGGAAACAAATTTAATTTTTTACATGAATTTTTTACATCGGGAATAAAAACTACGCACAAATTTCATTTTATGGAGACATTTTTACTCCCAACTGAGAAAAATAATTACGCTAGGAAACGAATTTACCTTTTTAGATGAAATTTTACCATTCATTGAGGATTGAACTTGCACAAGCATACGAATTTGATTTTTTGGAGAAATTTTGTACCAGTAATCGAGAATACGTTTTTTAAATTATTTTGAGTATTCATTTTTGAGAAACTAATTTTTACTATTGATTGAGGATAAACATTACACGAGCAAACGAATTAATTTTGCGAACGAAGTCAATTTTTTTGGATGCATTTTTACTATTAATTGAGAGCCAACATTACGCAAGCATACGAATTTAATTTTACAGTGCCATTTTTACTATCAAATGAGAAAAAATGACGCTCTGAAAGTAATAAAATTTTTTGGATGAATTTTTACCATAAATTCAGGATCAAAATTACACAAAAATTACATATCAATTTCATTTTTTAGGAGAAACATTTTGTACCCATAAAAAAAATAAAAATTGGAAATTAGTGTAAATGGAATAATTTTCGTTACAATCTTGTGAAAATCATTGCGATTTTGTCAAGATCGCTCCAAACGAACACTGTTATTATATACGCAGATACTTTGATACATTCCGCCCACTATATATTCATTCATTGACTCTCTATGGAACTTCCATACCGTATAATTACCTATAAATATTGGCAACCACTCATAGTAAGCGATCCGTTGATTCATCGCAATTACGATTCTCCTCGTTTCTTGATAGACATTCTCGTCGTTCCAGTGAGGATTCAATTTCGAAAGTATTCCAGCCACTCGATTGTGCTCTCGCATCAAAATAATATGCAACACCGTTAATTGAGTATTTTGATTGACTCGCTCGTCACCTGAAAAATCACGGCGTCTGTACATACAGCGATGTACCACTCAAAGAAAAAAAGAAGCAATAATTCACCTCGTGCCTCCGTACCTACTTTACAAAAAAAAAATCATATAAAAATGTAAAGTACAAATAACAGTTCGAAATTATTTAGCGAAAAAATAATTATCGTCCGTAATAAAATTACGCTCGATTCAATAACTAAAAAAAAAACAATAATTCGGCTGGTGCCTCCGTACCTAGTTTGCAAAAAAAATCGTATAAAAATGTAAAGTACAAATAACAGTTCGAAATTATTTCGCGAAAAAAGAATTATCGTCAGTAATAAAATTACGATCTAATCGAAATGGCGAGGAATTTTGATTCCGACGAAATTGTAATTATTCGTGGCAATATTGGCGAAAAATTGATTTGCAGGATAATTATTCCATCACTCCATTGAACCAAGGAAGTCGATAGATCTTTCGTTCTTGTTTCGAAACGTTCGATTATAGGCCCTCGTACCTGCCATGTAACAAACTTCGTGGCCGATGTCGGGGGAACAAGAGATCGTGACGTTCAGGGCCCGCGGCAACCATTCCTTATTGTTTCTCACGTCGACGCTCAAACGGCCACCATACCGGCTACGTAGATTCTGTGCCGTTTGGTCGTCCGAGCCGTAGACAACGGAGAGGTCCAAATAGTGGGTCACAGTTGTCAGCTTCAATGCATCACGAATTATGAAATCATTTGCGATTATACTAGTTGGTTTCGTTTTTTCACGTCATATATTTTTTTAGGTTTATATATAATTTATCTTTTTTATATACTAAATATTAAAATAAATTTAATTTAAAAATTAAAATTAAAAAAATTAAATATAAAAATATAAAAATGAATAAAAATTAAATACAAAAGATCGTAAATTTATAAATATCAATAAAAATTGAACAATAATGTAACAATTTAATTCATTGCCCCATTTGTCTCGATACAGAATGGTTTTAAACAAAAACTGTATAGAACATAAAAAAGCAATCTTTTTATAGGCTACAACTTTTCCCGGAGACATTTTTCTTTAAGATCAACATTTATTAGAATAAAATAGAAAAACTTTTAAAAAATCAATTTTTTGTGAGTTGTGACCTTGAAAATGAAATTTGCGGCCATTTTCACGATAAAATTCGTAATCGGTGTGGTCAAAATACATGAGTACGTGAAAGTCCAAATTGATCGGCGGTATGGGCTGTTCGGTACTACACCCACAATTAAATGAAAAAATATAAATTAAATACAAAAATTTTAAAATTAAAAAATGCTATGCCCAAATATGAAAATTAATATGAATTAAATACAAAAAATTTTAAATTAAAAAAATGCTATACACAAATATAAAAATTAATAGAAAATAAAATAAAATATAACAAATATTTGCATATCAAAATAAGTACCTATATAATTTTAAAAAAAATCCAAAACACGCGAATCACACAATTGGAAAATTTCGGAGCAAATGAATTGCAAACCTGTTCGGCAGGTCCTAGACGCTTGGGACAGCCGCTGTCAAGATCGGTGGCACCACGTGTAAACATCAAGCACTGAATGTGACGGTAATCGGGATCATTTTCCGCCACCGTTATCGGCATACACTGATCGTCCTCGCGAAGTTCATTAATCACTACGCCTCCTTGGCAGCATTGTTTTACACCTGGTCCTGCGATCGTCCAAATAAGAGAGAAGGACAAAACATTTGTCGTCGGATCAACAGATTGGCGGAAAGAGCCCTGAATATTAAGATTATTATTTTCATCATATTAAATATTCATTATATTAAAAAGAAAAGGTAAATCGACGGTAGTGATTTCTCTCTCGGCGCCAACTGCCGAGCGGAAGGCAATTTTGTCGACGCAACTCGAACAATGTACTGCTTAAAAGCAGATTTTTTAAATGTTTAAAATGTTTTATCCTAAATCGTCCTTGTAACAGAAAAAAAGTTGACAGTGTATTCACGATAGTATGGAGCCTCCCTAATGTGCTCAAAATAATAAAATATCAACATTTGCAAATTGCAATTGCACTAATGAGGTGATCAAAATAATACATTCTGATTTTTGACCGCGAAAAAAGTGTTTTCGAGAAAAAGGCGTTATATTTTGGGAATCCGTCGAAAAAATCGATATTTCGAGACTTCTCACCAGGTGTAGAATTCTTACTAGGCGTTAGTTACTCCTTAAGGGGTTATGCCACAGTAACGGGTATAAAATCATGTGCGAAATTAACAATTTTTTTCGTGTGAAAAAGTGATTCACTCATAACATTAATTACACATATTTTTAGTATGAATGTCAAGCTGTTAGAAAATATATATATATATATTTTTTTCTATGTACAAAATATCCGACTACCAATATTTTCTTTTGTTATCCAATTGGCGTGACAAATAACTTCAACAGTTTTCACTCGATTTACTTCAAATTTAAAAGTTATGTTCCTAATTGCATTTCGCAGAGAAGTACGTACGGAATTTCCGATTAATCGAAAACTTTTCGTTTTATGAGCAGTTTTATACGAAATTTTTCACTGAAAAATCATTTCTTAAGTTCAAATACCTACAACTTTTGAATAAAACAATATTTTTTAAATTCCGTACGTACTTCTCTAGATATTCTAATGTAGATTGACGAGAATTTTTGTTTTTTGTTCTAGGTAAAAAATTGTAGATGCTAAATGTCACGTCGCGGAGCGCCTAAAAAAAAGATAAAAGAAAATATTAGTAGTCGGCGATTTTGTAAATCGAAAGAAAAAATATATTTTCCAACACTTTGATATTCATACTAAATAGATGTGTAATTCATTTTATGAGTGAATCACTTTTACATAAAAAAAAATTGTCAATTTCGCACATGATTTTATACCCGTTACTGTGGCCTAACGCCTTAAGGAAGAAACAGTTTTTTCTTTCCTTGCCAAAGTGAACAGCAATTTGGTTTAAAGTTGGTTTCGTTTGACTGATCGTCAAAACGTCGAATGAAAAAATGATAGATTATATCCTTCGTCGTTGTAAATTCATTTTCCGAAAACTAGAAATAATATGACAAATGGGCGAAAAAAAAATTGCTTTTTCGTATTCAACTCACTGATCTCCATAAGCCCAGCAATAAGTCCCATGTCGTGAGCCATTATTTGGCCGTACTGCATCGCCACGAGCGTCCACTTCGGATCGGGGACCTTGAGCTCGGGGAAGAGAGTAAAGCTGACGGCACGAGCAGACGGTAATTCACTATTCGATTTCGCGCGTGCGGGAGCGTGAATTCCTGCGTATTTGCCACGTAAAAGAAATTCGTTTAATCGCCTTTATTCCATAGAGGTAGCGTACACACAATTGGCGCCCCGGTTCGCGAGGATCGAGAATTGCATTACTTTTTTGCACTGTTCTCTCTAGTCTGGTAAGCGCAGTTTTTTCCCTAAATTTATTTATAACAACTTTCACTCTTTCCACTCACAAAATACGCGATCTTTCTCTTCGTTTTCTATTTACGTTGAATTACAAGGTACGATTGATTCAGTTACGATCTGATCTTCATCTGCACAGGGTTATCGACCTTTCGTCCACCCTAATCGAATTTAAGGATGTTGAGTCCCAAATCGCAAATGATCATAAAATTCTGAAAATTTGGTATGTTTTTGTATGAAGTATTTCAGAGGTCGTGTAAAAATTTCACGACAATTAGGAAGCTCGTTATTGAACAATTAACATTCACAAATTAAATGTTGTTTTATGGAAACTGATGTAACTTTGCAATAAGTTTTTTTTTTCACCTCTCAATTTTATAATATCTACAATATACTGAAAGCAACGGAAACAAAACGAAGTTTATTGATAAATTTTTTTTTATTTCTTTTAAAAATTTTTCTTAACAAAATGTTAATTTTTTAATAACGAGCTTCCTAATCGTCGTGAAATTTTAAGACGACCTCTTAAATACTTCATACAAAAACATACCAAATTTTCAGAATTTTCTTATCATTTTTTATTTCAACCCTTAAGGAGGTTGAAGTAATGATGATAGAATTCTGAAAAATTTTGTATGTTTTTACATGAAGTATTCAGGAGGTCGTGTAAAAATTTCATGACGATTAAGAAGCTATTTATTAAACAATTTACATTGACATGTTTCATAGGGACTCAACATCCTTAATCATATGTTTTTCCTACAGGCCTACATTCGTTCCGATCCGTGCAATTTTTTTACCGCGTTCAAGGTTCCATCGGTGGAATGCAGCGATTTATTTGTATTTATTTTCATCATCACCCAAAGCCTTTTTTGCAAATTGAAGTTGTACATTTCTAACAAGGATACTTGGAAACGTTTGAATAATTCTTACAGCCCGAATCGGACAAATGAAATTTGTGCAATCAAAGGAAAAAGTTTCGTTGCTTTTGAAAGATGCAAACTTCAACGTACTTCATTTTTGGTCTATTTCTATTGAATCTTGTCGAATCTGATCCACAGGAGTTATCAAAAATTATTCCGCGACAAAAAATAAAATTATAATTTAATCAAATTAAAATTTAATTGTAATTCAACTAAATTCAATTAAATTATAAATTATAATAGATTTCATTAAATAAAATTATAATTTAATCAGAATTTAATATAAATATATTTTAACATAAATTAAATAATAATTATTATTCAATAAATATTTTCGACTCGAATGAGTTTGCACTGGCATACGATAGAAATTTTATTTTATTGTTGAATATTTAAATGTTTTAAAATCTTTTCTTGGATTCGATGCATCTCTCGTACGTGTCGAAAAATCAAACACTTTGATAGACACGTGATGATATTGCTTCGAACGAAATTGTCCACAGATTTGGGCGAGCGATAATTTTTTTTCTCGCCTTTGCATCAATGTAGTTTTTTCTCTTTCCATTGTTTTTACCGAGGGTTTTTTCCTTGGTATTTCGCAGGTTTAGCCGCCAATTTGCCTAACATGACCGAGAACAACGAAACGACGTAGCCGTTTCGCAATCCATCTTTACCGCGCGAACGCCAGAAGTTGCACGCGCGACCGTGTTTTATTTCGAAACTCATAACTTCTCCCAACGAGCTGACAAATCACGCTGGTTTTTTTTTATTCGGGAAAGAAATCCTCGGCACGAATAACTCGCGCGATTTCTGTGTCTAGAGATTTAAAAACATAGCACGTGCCGTATGGGCCCGAGGGGGGCAACAATTGTTAGGAAGTTAATACTTAAGGTGGGATACTACTGTGACGGGTAAACAAATCGATTTTTTCACATTTTTCCAAAATATACATATAAATGAGTATGAGAAAAAAAAATTAAAGTAAAAATATCGAAAATTGGCCAGGCTATGAACGATTTCGTGAGAGCGGGTAGCGCAACCATTTACACGTTCTAAAACTTCCATTCCCCACTCCCGAAGTCCCCGAATGTAAGTGAAAATTGCGCCAAAATTATCCTTGCTTTTCAACACTCGCCATTTCATAATTTTTTTTTTCGAAACATGGCCAAGTATATCGAGAACTACATTTATATAGATGATAAAACTTTTTTATTTTTTCAGACCAACCAAAGTCGAATGATCGATCTGGCCATTGGACCACATTTTTTAAACACAGGCTCTATTATACCTTCGTGAGGTTATTAATTTACAATAAAAAAAAAATAAACACTTACTCGAAATGAGTTCAATGCGTGATTAATAACATACCTTTTCTCCAAATCGCAAATAAATAATCTAGTAGACAAAAAATAATTAAAAAACGACCTGGCCAGTCACAGTGGTGTCCTCCCTTAAGGCGAAGTAGACCACGTGGCATATGCCTGCGAGAGAGATAGCTGACAGTTTCGAATAGATGAATAATATTTAGAGCGAAAGAAAATCGTCGAGCTCTGTGCCAGGGAATTCTACAGAGCCTGATAATTAGAGATAATTGGGAATTAGAGGGTATTGGGCCTTTGAAGAATGCACTCGAATAGGCCTTAATTCTCTGCCTTACCTAAATTGTGAATCACTTTAAAAAATCATTCAATCGATTATTGTAACGTTACGTCGAGCCCAGTTGGTATATTCGTTTCGTCTTTATGCAACAAAATTTAACCGAAGGAATCGCGATAAAACAGACGAAAAAGGAGTGATGAAAAAACTTTAATGCAGTGAAAGAAAGCGTTCCTGCCGGAAGCAAAAAAATCGCAAAAGTGCAACAGCGAATACGGAATAAATTTGTAAATCTTACCGTCCGAATATATAGCGGGTAAAAGTCTTCCGTAACGTGTTCCGGCCATGCCCCATGTAGGATTTTGCACGTTGTTGCATGAACCGTCGATCGACCGGTATCGAGCCTTTGGCTGACAATAACCGCGGAATATGTCACCACAGGTTTGATTCCCCGTGGAAATATCCGGGTACTCCGGATGAGTTGGGGTGTAAATTGAATTTCCAATTCTTGAAGGTATCAACAGATTTATTAGGATGCCATCGAATTGTCGTTCGAAAAATGATTGATGGTGCAATAAATTAATTAACACGTTGGTATATGTGTAATGATATTAATCAACGAATAAATAAGTTGGCCTATCAATGCAATTCTCAACTTTGGATAGTGCCAAAAATTCTTTTTACAAATAAATAAAATTCCATTCCAAGGACGTATTGCCGGTAGAATTAATAAGGAAATTGAAAATGAGAATTAATAAGTTGGCTTATAAAACGAATTTACAAGCCGGGAAAGTGCCGAAGGATTTATTGTAATGCAAAGCCGGTTTATTTTGGCCGAGTGCTATTGTATCAATTGTAAATTAATTTTCTTTTTGGATGTGCCAATTGCAGACCTGAACAATTTAAACATGTTTATTTTGTGAATTGCTCACAATTGGTATAATTGGAATTTGTTTCCACTATTTTGATTCAAAAGTAGAGTAGTAGAAATAAATTCGTATCATTCAAATTTTGTATTGGAGAGCTAGGAATAATAGGTTTTAATTTCGGCTAGGAATTAATAGGCTAGGAATAGGTTTTAATATCGCATTAAAATAATACGAATTTATTCATATTGTTTTGGTTCGAAGTTGAACTAATACAAAATTTCGAATTAAAGTAATAGGAATCCTATGGTTTTTGGTTATTATTTAAAAAATCGAAATTAAACTAATGCGAATCCTATTATTTTTATTCGCAATTAAGATAATAGGAATCCATTTGTATTGTTTCAATTGTGTTATTCGAATTGAAATAATACAGGTTCATTTCTATTATTTTGATTTCGATCTAAAATAGTGGAAATGAATTCGTATTATTTCGATTTCAAATTCAGATAATAGGAATAAAATCGATTTTTTTTTATTTCGAATAAAAGAAATAGGAAAAATTCGTATTATTTAAGTTCGAAATTGAAGTAAAGGGAATTACATTCCTCCCGAGGAACATCACTGAAATATCTCGTTTGGATTTTGTTGAAACTCATATATCTGATAAAGCATTGAAAACTATTAGTCGCATATTTTTTTATCGGTGAAAAAAACGGTTTTAAGGGGGGAAACCACCTCTCAAAGAAAAGTGTGTCACTCCTTAATTTAACGTTTTTTAATACTTTGAAAGTGGATTTTTCGTCGATTTCCATGAGAAGAATTTTGGTTTTTGTTTCATTCAGATCGGTGGCAGCTCGTGAGTGAAACTGCAAAATCACCCGACGACCAAAATTACCGACATGCCTTTCTTCAAGGGTAGTTTTCCCCCCTAAAACCGTTTTTCTGCTGATCAAAAAATACGTCTCTCATAGTTTTCAATGCTTTATCACATATTTGATTTTCAAAAAAAAAAGCAAAATCGAAGCCTCATTTCTATTTCTTGTATGACGTCTTGAATTCAATTATTCAAAGTTATCACAGTTTTTGTTGATCCACAGTCTGAGACGTACGTACTTTGAATGAAATTGGTATTCGTGAAGAATCGTCGATTCGTGCTGGCCCCCAAAGATCTCGCTGTCGGGCCTTCCCATCATTGGGCATAATCCAAAAATTGTATTCCACCCTATTCCTGCTTTATTCAATCCATTGGCGGTTTCTGAAAACAAAATTGTACATTTTGAACTGACAAATAATGTATACTGCAAGAAATCATTTCTTATAAAAATTACCTACAATGCAGCTTCGCACGCATGTCGATCTTTCGAAAAATTTGACATATTTCAAATTTTCAGAACGAATGAAAATACTTTTTTGCCCATTCCAAATTTTCATCTATTCGATTTTTTTTTCATATACTGCTAAACTTTGCTGTTTATTCGCTCTCTATTGCGTACTTATGTTCTACGGAATGACATTCGGAAACCTAACGTATACGAGAATGACCGAGTATTGCCCTTAGGTGGCAGCTATTTTTTCCTTCCCCTTTACGCGAGGCCAATCGTGATGCTTCAGCCGCGCACAGCCCGAGGTGAAAAAAGACAAGATTTATGTGCTTTCCCGCTATCGTAACTAATCAGGCCAACCTCTGCCTTGCCCGACGTGCTCGGACCTCCGTAAAATATTGCACAAATTTCTCACCTCGTTCACACACATCTGTTCTCCTATCAACGTCACAAATGACAGCTGGTAATTAAACGCGAACGCTGGAAAGATTTTTGCGAAAAAGTTTTCGTAAGAAATTCATGTGATCGTCCATCGCTCTCAAATTTGCCAAGAAATCTATTTTCTTACATTTGACAAATTGGGTCGATTCGACCCGGATAGTCAAATTGCCATTATCAAATTTCAACCACCTGTTAAACGTCATCCGCCTGTCAAAATTCACCTGTAAACTTTATCCGCCTGTCAAACTTCACCCACCTGTCAAACTTCACCCACCTGTCAAACTTCATCAACCCGCCAAACTTCACCCGCCTGTCGAACTTCGTCCACCTGTCAAACTTCATCCACCTGCCAAAATTTATCCGCCTGTCAAACTTCACCCACCTGGTAAACTTCGCCCGCCTGTCAAACTTCACCCACCTGTCAAACTTCACCCAGTTGTCAAACTTCATCAACCCGCCAAACTTCACCCGCCTGTCGAACTTCGTCCACCTGTCAAACTTCATCCACCTGCCAAACTTCATTCACCTGTCAACCTTCATCAACCTGCCGAACTTCATCCACCTGCCATTGAAAACCCTTCAGTGGGTTTTTATTTTTTTTAATCAGGAACAAACCTTGGACATTTCTTAACATATCTGCATAATAAAAATTCGGAAAACATCGAATTAATTTGTTGTAAAAAAATATTAAAAATCTTCAATATTGGAAAGGTGAGCATCTTATTCACAATTCGTTCGGGTCAAAACGACCCAGTGTAGCACCGTAGGGTTGAAATTTGTGAAAATTCACAAGTTCAAACACAGATTGATAAGCTACCAAGCCCATTTGAAAAATGTTTAAGAAATGACGGAATACTCCTGCTCAGGAGTGTGTGCGATTTCTTATGGAATGGGCAATGATATAGGGCGCGGGAAAACCACGGCGACATATCTGTGTGCACTTTTACTGATCTGAGACCGTGAGCTGTCAGTACGAGTGGCTTGTAGGATTTCGTGAGCGAGGGAGGACCTTTCACCATGTTCGAGACAACCAATAAATATTGCCACCATCCTAGCGCGGCTTCTCGGGACTCTCTATGCGACAGATTAAATCTGCTCGCGCTTATGGCATACAGTTAGTTCATATGTATGCAGAAACACGTATTGAAGCGAGTCCACAGTACGTGTGTCAAAGTATGTGTGTGTGTGTGTGTGTATACAGGGTATCCTGTTACGAATGGATAGTCCTCCTACTGTCGATAGGGCAGATAATGTCCTACTATATGCTAAAATGTCAGTGCAGTAAATGGCCCACGATTTTGAAAAATTTTGGGCTTTATTTTATTCATTGAAAAAAATTATCTGCTTTTGGTCTTTCGCATGCCATTTCTACAAATGATGAGAATGGAATGATTAAGCAACTTTTTAAAGTAATTGGCACAATATGCGTAGTACATCTTTTTTAGATGTTCGAATTGGTTTGTATGAACATTCTGCATAAGATCTTGTTTCATGAAGTTTCCTGAACATTTATGGTTAAAAAAATACTTTTCTAGGTTAAACAAATAACCAAGAGTATTTTTTTCCAAACCGGGTAAAAAAATGAATCATTTGTAGAAATGGCATACGAAAAACCAAAAGCAGATGATTTTTATCTCGAAAACTGTGGGCTTTTACTCAACTGAAATGCCAGCATATAGTGGGGACATGATCTGACCTGTCGACAGTTGCAGGATTATCCATTCATAACAGGACACCCTGTTTATATATATATATATATATATATATATATATATATATGTATATCTGTTTTATCTTCATTTTACATAACTTGTGCGCAAGTTCTTACATAGAGGGAATGGCGACCGCACGCTCAGGATTGTTTGTACCGTTTGAATTATCCCAATCTGATATCCAAGCAACTATATTCTTCTCACAAGGATATACAAATACAAATGCACAAACGAGGACGCATATATGAGATATTCCCATTCGTTTCAATTAAGCAAAGAATCCTAACCTTCCCTGGCTTCGTGTGAACAGAGATATTTTTTTCCTCGCATGCTCCTCGAGTGTCTTTTTGCCTTGTAGGAATAGTTTCGACCCCGAAGAAATTTCGTGGATCAAGATTGAAATGATCGAGATTGAAACTGCTTGTTCGATTTGCTGGAAAGCTTGTAACCCTTCATAACTCAAGAACCTAAAAATGAAAAGTAGTTGACTTTATGATAGGTTTTAATAAATGGAAAAACACGTCTTATTGAGTTTTTGTCAAATGTAATCAGGGGCCTTGTTACAAAGCAGTCGTTTCGATATTTTTTCAATTTTTGCACACTTTATGGACACTCGAATCTAGCAATCTCGCGATATGTCAAATTCGAAGAAATTTTGATCCTACTAACGCCATCTAGTTTTCACGAATTGCACTAAATAAAATCACAGAACGGTTTGATTTGAAAAATAATTAAATGCCAATATGGATTTTTCGAGGACTTGGATGGTTTGTTATAGAACTGTCAGACGGTGATGTGAAGGGTCCAAGGGAACCCATTTTCCGGGCCGTGAATTGGGACCAAGTTTTGCGAAAGATACCGTCAAAGCCGTGAAATTCGTGTAAGAATAAATCGATTTCAAATTGACAATCTATCTGCACATTAGACAAGTCAACAAAACGAAAATAATTCTTGGTGCCGGCAAAATTCATATGATTTCTTGTCAAGTGACTGCTGGTGAGTGCATGGAGGTGCACAATCCTAAGTTTGGATTGTTTTTGGCTATGTTTTTTTTTTATTTCACCAGCCACGAAACCGTTGTTGGACTGCTAATACGATAATGATAGGGACATGTCCACTCGAGACGAGCTTTACAGGCGGATGATCTAGGTGAACATGGAGTGAAAAAAAAATCAATTCCCCGGCTCGAATCGTATACGCGATGCCCCGAGGTGCGGAGCGCAATTTCATGCGATTTTATACGGGCCAGTAGACAGTAGCACGAATGTACGATTCAGCTATGAAAGAAATACCCTGGGGGACTTTCAATCTTCGCTTGTAATACGACGTCTAAGAGACACTTGTCCGAGGCGCGTAGACACGTGACCGAATGACGATACTACTATTTTTGTTTCTCTTACTCCGAAACTTTCGTCATTTCGCGCCTTCCATCAATCCCAATTACGAATGGCCTAATTATACCGATATCGTTAAGGAAAAACTACGAAATTCCCGATCGAAAGGTCTTCCCAAACAAGGCATTGTAAAATTCTCTCACAAACCGATAATTCCTCGAATCGATCAATTGCAATCTCGGTATTTCTGCTCTTCAGCAATTTCAGGGCGTAGATACCTTAAGGCGAGGAAAAAATTGGTGATTTTCATGATTTTATTTTAACGAAAAATTTCTTCACTATTTTTGAGACTTAGGGTATATTTTATTACTACTTTTGGCTGTTATATGGTATTTTTTTAAAGTTATTGATCTTTAAAAATAGCGGCGGTGTGGCACGGTCTTTTAAACTACGTTTTCAAAACTGACGTGACATATAGCTAAAAAATGAATCGACCGATTCTGATGAAACTTGGTATAAAGCTTTTTAACCTCATTGGCTAAAACTTACTAAAAACGTGTACTTTTTTATGCAACATCGAGACTTTTTTTTTGAAAATTCAATCTTTTTTATTCAAAGCGTACTATTTCATCGATTCATCGTGAAATACTCTTACAAACTAATAATCCGGCGAATTTAAGGGGGAAGATACCTTTAGGCGTGGAACAAAATTGGTGATTTTCATGATTCTTTTTTAAAGGAAAGATTTCTTCACCATTTTCGAGACTAAGGATATATTTTATTAATACTTTTGGTATTTTTATTTTATTAATCTTTAAAAATAACAGAGGTATGGCACGGTCTTATAAATTACATATTCAAGCCTGGCGTGATGTATAGATAAAAAATTAATCAACCGATTTTTATGAAATTTAGTATACGTTTTTCCAACATTATTGTCTAAAATATGACACTTAATGTTTTTAAAAATGAAAAAAATGTAGTTTTTAATTGTAAAATGGAGCCATTTTGTGGAAATTCAATATTTTTGTTTCAAAGCATACCATTCCATCGATTTTCAACATTTCTCATTGTTTTTTGGTTCATATTCTGCGCACGAATGTTAATCCAAGAAAAATGTCGCGGGTTTTTTTTTAGTTCAATCCCGTCCATGCTACGTGCCACGCCGTCTGACAACATTCACCGCAATACGTTGAGAAAACAAAAAAAATAATTAAATAAATAAAAAATTTTAAAAATATCAATAAAAACAAAAAATACCATGTAACAGCCAAAAGTAGTAACGAAGCATCCCCTAAGTCTCAAAAATGCCGAAGAAATCTTTCCTTTGAAAAAATCATCACAATCAGCCATTGTTTCCTCGCCTGAAGGTCCTTCCCCCCTAAATTTACCTCTCACGACGAGAGTGTGAAAAAAAATTGAGGGAAACACGTGTCCTCGTCAATAATGACGAATCGAGCGACATTGCGAAAGTTGCCCGAACAAAACAGTCACGATTTCGTAATATCGTTTCACGATAAAATTCACCGAATAAAGTCAAGGCAAATTTCCAAACGACTCTTTGGTAAACCTACGAGTCCTGCGGTATATTGCGCTTACGGAACACGTAGTTATCGTAACATTTCCTATATGCTTCCTCCGTTATTGAGATACTTGGCTAGAGTACGAAATCGCGACCATTTAGTTATTCC
Organism: Ophion costatus; assembly: GCA_951751655.1. NCBI lineage: Eukaryota > Metazoa > Arthropoda > Insecta > Hymenoptera > Ichneumonidae > Ophion > Ophion costatus. Next base: position 30,315,848 of record OX632357.1, read on the forward strand.
TTCCTCCTTTGCCCAAACGATAATTATAGGCGTGCAGATTTTTCGAATCAGCGTAAAGTTTCAGGTACGTTATTATTTTTTTCTTCGACCACGTGCTTCATTTCTTCGCTAACATTCCTGTTTGTCGGTAAATATGTTTACGTCGGAAACTTGACCGTTCGAAGTATATATGACCGGAGGCTTGCATAATCACAGCCCAGATGCTTAGTGATGCTGCTGCGGCTTTTCCAGGGAGAGCGAGTGAGAGGGGCGAGAGAGAGAGAGGGCAATTTAAAGAGCTTGGAGACCGTAAAATCATTCATTGCAACTAGATGCCAGGCGTATGTTCTGCAAGTATATGCATATATATATATATATATATATATATATATATATATATATATATATATATATATATATATATATATATATTGGACCGGGTTAAAATTCCAAACTTTGAATGATCAGGATGCTCAAAACTCCAAAAAAACACTACCTCGAAAGATCGAAAGATCGAAACTCCGAAAATCTGAAGACCGTGAAAATAACTCAGCTATGGACGTTTTAAAAGTTTCAAAATTGTCTATAAATCGACAACTGATTGCAAGAATTTTTTCTTTATTTAGCAGTGACTACGTCAATTTTGAAATTTAGGGCCGGATTGAAATTTGGAACTTTAAATGCTCCGAAAGTTCAAATTCCTAATTTTAATGTTCTGAAATTACAAGTTTCGTCAAGATCTTGCCAGCGAAGGTCCACACAGATGAGTGTAAATGATGCAGAACGTATAACATTGTCTCGACAAATTTAACAATTGACGTGAAATCACTTCTTAATAAATAAATAAATTCTTGAAATAATTAGCCGATTCATGGAAAATGTTGAAACTTTTAAACTTCCGTAGCCAAATTATTTTGACGGTGTTCATATTTACGGAGTTTTGGTCTTTCGTGTAAAATTCTTTCGGAGTTTAGAGCGTTCTGATCATTCAAAGTTCGAAGTTTTAAGCCGGTCAGTACATACATATATATAAGCTTCAATATCTTCAATATTATTTATTAATGAATGTGAACGTTTCGAAATAAAGGCGATTTCGAGGATTGACCTGTCCTCAAAATAACTGCATGTATAACGGATTTAAAATATCCCTTTTCGGTACTCATACACACACACACACACGCGCGCGCGCGCCCACGCATAAGCACACGTACGTATCGGGAAAATAATAAATATAAATAATAATAAACATAAATGTTTTTCCAATAGGATTACTATGTAAGTATTCATTCGTTGCAATAGTCTGGGCACACTGTAAATATACTCATGCATATATATATATATATGTATAATATCCAGACGACACTCTCTCGTAGTGCACCCGGACCTAGATGAATGCATAGTAAACTCTATCGCAATTATACGCGAAGTCCGTGCATAACACGCTGACGCGAAAAATAAAGCAACGCCGAGGCCGGGGACCCTATTGATTCGTGTGAACCGATTCCAGCGTCGAACGTTCATTCGCAACCCGGCCACCCATTCTTTGGACACTGTGCATGAAATCGTCAAAGGTCGATTATGGTGTCGTGATGCTCATAATACCTATCACGAACAGCTCTTTATATATATATATATATATATATATATATATATATTAGGGTGGTTAAAAAATCGATTTTTTCCTCAACGGAAAATTGAAGTTTGTTAAGAAAAAGAAAGTGTTGCAAAATTTGAGGGTTCTAAACAATTTTTTAGTCAGTGCTCAAATGCCTCTTTCATGTTTTTTTTTCTCATGATTATCGGATAAAAAAACATAAAACACGCATTCATCGATTTTTAACAGAGAGTCCAAATACAAAAGATCACATTTCCAAGTTCAGACGTTTCAAATTTCCATACAACAGCTATCCAGCCTTTTCGGATCCTGAGAAGATGAATTTCCAAAGATTCTTTCATAGTGGCTGCGTACGTAAAATTTGATGTTTCTAGCTTCAGTAGTTCCACTCGGCGATGATGACTAATTCATGTTTTATACATAAAGAGTGTCTCAAAATGACCTGCCATTTTAAAGTACGCGCCATTTTTTTGTGGTGTACCTAGAGTACTAATCGTTGACAACTGGCATCAGGAACTATTGGGATTAGTCATGGAGAATTACACGATCGAGTAGCACATATAAAGTGTTATTTGCTGCATTGTTACTGCATAGTCATTGCAGACGAAGTTTCATGGCCGTGTTATCTCGCGACGCGGCGATGTGAATTGGCCACCAGGATCGTGCGATTTGACGTCACTTGACTTCTTTTTGTGGGATTTTCTGAACGGAAAAGTTCATACCAATGATCCACAACCCATTCCAGAGTTCAAGGGAGCAATTGGATGGACCACTCATGAAATTAGTCCGCGATAATGCCAAATTGTTATTGAAAATTTTGTCAAAAGAGTGAATGTTTGCAAACAGGGACGAGGCAGCCATCTATCGGATATCATGTCCCACACATAACCTCAATGTTTGTTAAATCTAATTAAATAATCAATTTAATTAAGTTCATTTTAATTAAAATAAAAATATTCATACTTTTCAAATAAATAATACGTTTTATCAATAAATTAAAATGTCTGGTCATTCTGAGACACTATATACATACATACATACATATATATATATATATATATATATATATATATATATATATATATATATATATATATATATATATATATATATAGTCATATCAAAGCGAGTGTCATTCGTTGAATTTCAAGTTCAAATGCTTCTAATTCCTCACAAGAATACTATTCTCCTGACGAGGACTGCTCTTGAGATGTCTTTATGACGGAATGTCACGCCAGATGTCTCCTATGTCGAGTAAAAACTGAAACTTTTCTCTTTCGGCATTATTGTCGTCTTCCAGGAACGCGGGAAATTCCACCGTATCAAAGGCGTGGCAACTAAACGTCCCGGGACAATTTAAAACATACATACACACACACACACACACAAATAATTTTAGCACAGCATAGAAGAAAATGACAGTATATTGCTTTGGTATTTTGCACTCTCGCGTTTTCTGACTCGAAGCTGGGGAAATAACGTTAACGTCCACGGTAGCTCAATCAACCGGTGACAGGGTTAATGGTCTTTTTTCCATCGCCTTGGAAGGTCCATTAATTTTTATTTTCCACGTCCCCTTGTGCGTAATAAGACTATGACAAATCAAGGTTGAGACAGTTGGTTTTTTGTATAATACGTGCGGCAAGTGTTCATCGAGATCAGGAAACGAGATCCTCATGTACACAGGACCCCGTTTGCTGAAGGATGGCGCGATCCTCAGTGCCTTGTTAAGGGAGGGGGTACTTTTAGGCAAGGAAAAAATTCGCTGATTTTCATGATTTTTCTTTTGAAGTAAAGATTTTCTCACCATCTTTGAGATTTAGGGTGTTTCTGTACTACTTTCGGCTGTCACGTGGTATTTAAAAAAATTATTGATCTTCAAAAATGGCGGAGGTATGGCACCGCCTTCTAAACTGCACGTTCAAAATTGGCGTGATGGATAGCTAAAAAACTAATCGAACGATGCTGATGAAATTTAGTAAGCTTATTGTCAAAAAAAATTTGACCCTAACTTTCCCTTTATATAATTCTTTCTAACCTTATTGTCTAATATTGTCTTTTGAACCTTATTGTCTAATAAAACCCTTTTTAACTTTTTTGTCTGAAGTATGACCCTAAATGTTTTTGAAAATAAAAGAAAAGTATTTTTTCATTGCAAACTGTAGGCATTTCTTTCGGAAAATTCAATCGTTTTGTTTCAAACCGTACCATTTCATCAATTTTCAATGTTTCTCACTTTTTTTTGGTTCATATTCTGCGTATGAGTATTAACGAAAGAAAAATGATCGTTGATTATTTTTCAGATTAATCCCGCCGACGCTACATGTCACGCCGTCTAACAACAACTAACCGTGCCGTATCTCCATCATTTTTAAAGATTAATTTTTTTTTACGCATGTAACAGCCAAAAGTAGTAAAAAAAACATACCCTGAGTCTAAAAAAGGGCGAAGAAATCTTTCCTTTAAAAAAAATCGTGAAAATCAGCAATTTCTTTCCTCGGCTAAAGGTATCTCCCCCGTTAAGTTTTATGGGTTCCCAATGGTGGGGTAATTGACAGACATTCATGTCCATTGGATTCTCGACACGACAAATATAAATTTTATCTCCAATTGCTCCGTACGATTCGCGCTTGAATGGTGAAGAAACGATGAAATAACGGAAATGGAATATTAGACACGGGGTTAACGATAGCACGTGGTAGCGAGGATCAGACACTTGGACCGTGCTTCGATCTGGTTGACCGCTCTTTATTTTTACGAGGCTTGCGAATGGTCGAAGTTCCGCTTCAGACCGGAAGTGACGGGGCGTCCTGCGAGTCGAAAAAATTCACGACCTGATGGATACTTTGGTTCAAAATGTCGCGAAAAAGTTTGGAACTAGTGAAATTAAATGAAGCAACAAAATACTATTCAAAAAACATTCGTAAAAAACTTAAAAAAAACAGGCTTTTATTTAAAAGGCACTGTACTAAAAAGTAAAAAATAATTATCACTATTGCAAATCAAGACAGTATAACTACAAAAAAGTCCTTTCCTTGGTCACTCATCATAGGTGCAAGTAATTAATATAAAATATAATATAATATAAGTTTAATAAAAATTTCTTTATATTAAATATAAATTTAATATAAGATGAAATATAAATTTCAAAAGATTGAGGCTTTTTTCCTGAAATTTTAAAGTAGTATTATTAGTTACGACGTTTGACGCCTCAAGCTTTTAATATTTATATTTCATATTTTTAAAATATGTACGTTTATCTACTTTCTAAGTCCTTGCACATATGATGGGTGACCAAGGAAGGAACTTTTTTGTAGTTATACTGTTTTGATTTTCAATTTTACTGAAAATGACTTTTTATTTTTTAATACAGCACCTTTTAAAGAAAAGCTTGTTTTTAAAACGTTTTAGAAGCGATTAGAATTTATTTATTTATTTACCATGCCAGACCCCCATGCCATTCAGACATCGGCGTAATCGGAAACCTTGCCTTAGGTTATAAAGGTTTCGCGAAAAACTTTATAATAGTGTCATCATAAATAGTGCTCAAGCCAACAAAGTTAATGAGCCAAAACTCGATTGCCCTACCATTTACCATTAGGAAATTTCAGTACCCACCTCTCACCACCGTCATCAGACTTTCGTTATCATGTGTAATGAAAAGTGCCGATGATAACAAAACATGAGCACAAACTCCACTGTCCTATTTATTGCTCGTACATTCCTTACATGAGATTACATTTTTTTTAATCAACCACATTGACGATGCTAAGAACATTACTTACCAGTAATAATAATGCCAAAAAGTTATAAGTGAATTGTTGAAAACAAAAAAATTGTTGAACACATATCCGGTGGACTACTTTTGTATATTATAAAATGAATTCGTAGATTTTTCTGAATAAGTATGATATTTTTTAGAATTTTCTGTCTAATTTTATTTTTATTTTTTAAATTAAAAAATATGGATGGAGGGTCATTAATGTTCAATGTGTTTTCGAAGCAATGTTCCATATTGAATTCAAGAAGTGTCCGGGGTATTGAACGAACAGTGTCATGGCTACAGCCTCTGAGAAATTCCAAAAACGGGAATTTCGAAATAGAGAGGAAATTCTTTGAAAAATCAAATGTATTCAGAAAAATATCATAATTCATTTAATGTCACAAAAAATCAAGTTTTCCGGAGGATTTTTGAACAAATTTTTGATTAAACAATTTATTTATACATTTTTGGCATTCTTGTTATTCAAAGCCAATGTTCTTAGCGTCTTCAATACGGTTGATTTTTTTCAGATTTTAACGTTCTCGCGAAGTACTTAAAATTCTCACCGAAACTCACTTTTGGTAGGGAACGTACGAGCAATACATCCCTAAGGGGGAATATACCTTTGTAAGGGAAAAATCAAGTCATTTTTGACAATTTATTTAAGAAAAATAAAACAATATTGCAATCGACCGATTTTTTACGATCTTTTATTATACTAACGCTATTTTTAAAAAATCAATATTTTGAAAAACTCCTACGTACTGGACTTGTCGTTTATATTCACTTTCAAAATATTTTTCGTTTTTTGTTCTAGCCTAAAAATTATGAGAATGATATATACGAACGAAGCAAATTAAATAAAAGCTTGTAAAACAGAAATCGAAATATGGAGCAATTAAAGAAAAAAGTACATCACAGACAAGTGTTCACCTTCGCTGCGGGACATTGCTTGGCGCGCAGTTATTCTTTTGAATTAGAAACGAGTGTTTGATTGACGAGTGAAAAGTTATAGCGATCTTTTTGATAGTGGGTGGGGAAAAAAAGCCGGCGTGTATGGGGAAAAAACGAAACGGTTACAGTATGCTGCGCTCGCGTTGAGGCCCGAAGCCATTTATTCTCGCTATTAGATAAACGCCGCTTCGAGATTTGCGCCGGGAGAGGGTCGTCTCACAAGAGGTGGGGGAGGGCTTTTTTTGCCATTAATGCGTGTATCACGCGCTTGCATTTTTAACGCGGGGCGTGGGGGGTGGTCTGCTCCGTACGAAAGTTAATCACGAGATCAATTTCTGGAATTCTAACGCTGAGCCACGGGGCAACCATGGATGATGGTCTTTCGTCATGCACCGAGATTGCCAGCACGTCGAACTGTATCGCTTCGCACGGAGTCACGAGCATTTTTTCCCCCTGACAAAGTTATGGCACGAGGGCCTTGATCTCGTTGAAACGATATCAAACGGACTGGGTGGAAATTTGGTCGGAATTTTTTTCGATCAAATCGAATTTTGAATGTTTACGATTGTTTATTATGAATATGAACATCATACTCGAGTGTAATTTAGTGAGCAGGATTTTTTTTGACCGCTCGGACAAATTTGGGCGAATTTACCAGTTTGGATTTTTCGAAATAGAAATGTAGTCGCAATTTGAACAAAAGTGGAAAAAGGACTAGGCAGTTTTATGTGAATATCGGATTTAGTTCGAAATTGATTGGATTTTTTTGGTTAATTATTGAAAATAATATAGGGGTATATTATTTTCCCCTTATATTATTTTAGGGGGAATAATATAGGGGAAGGAAGAGCCCAAAAACATTAAAAAACTACTACTACTATTTGTAGAATATAAACCTAAACAATCCCAAACAAGCTACTGCTACTGTAAAACGAATGTGAACGAATTGTTTGTTGGGGTCCGTTTGGGTTTCTATTACTGCTGTACGACAACATTTCTTTTTGGGTTTTTAGGCCTTTCCCTTTCGTAATATTAATTATTGTACCACTTTTAAGTAATGAGAATCGCTAAAAAAATTTATTCGACCGCTTTTCGGGTGGAGCTCGCATTCTACGCATTAAAAAAATTATTTTGAAAGATAAACCATTAAAACGAAATAAAGAAAACGCTTCATAACGACTGTTATACCAAAAATGTTTTTTTTTTGACGATACACGTCTACAAGAAACATTCAAAACTTAATTTATTAAATTCATTTGCGGAAATGTGCAATAAATTATTATTGCACATTATTATATCATTCGATAATATTTATCGATTCTTTCATTGTGCACGATTAAATTTTTCTCTATTCAATATTAATTAACTCGATGTCATAATAACATTCGTCAAATTATTATCACGATAAAATTGATCGAATTTTTCATTTTAATTGACTTTTCTCGATTCAATATTTATGAAATTATTTCCCTATTCAAAATCGTAATTACAATTACTGTCAAAAATGGTTACCTTTGCATCGATGCTGACCTCCGAGCTGAATCAAGTCTGGGTTGTGATGCCAACTTTGAGCTGTGCTCGCAAGTACAACGAAAACGAGCGGGTTCATCCACGTAATTGCCACGAGATTCATTTTTCTGCCATCACAGAGAAGAATATATAAATATTTTTTTTTATTCTGACTCGAACGACTCCTTCATTATAATTTGAATAATTATTAATCAACGATCGAGCAACCCCGAGACATTTCTCGGACGAATCGAGCAGAGCGAATTTGTAATGGATCGTTGCTCATTATCGGATCCATCGAGCTGAAACGCTCGGTACGATGCAGTCGAGCGAATATCGTGCACACTAGACTCAATTTGTTCACTGCTATAGACAACTTTATACATCGTTACCGCTATTTGCATTTCCACGATTTACATGCGGGGCTCATTCTCGTGACGATTCAATTTGCATGATTCGCGACTAAAACGAAAATCGCGTGAAAATTGTTGAAACGATACGTAGGTGCAGTTGAAAAGCGCGCACATTGCTCCTTCGCTATGTACCTGAATTCAAAATGATCTTGCTTAGTGAATTGAAAAAATTGTTTTTTTCGATTTTAACTTTTTACATTTATTTATGGTTGCATCAATTTTATCGATGTACTTCGAGTTTTGGAACGTCAGGTACATTGTTTGAGCCTGGACACCATTTTCCATATTTTGTTGCTATTTTTCTACCTGCTTTTTGCCACTTTCCTACATTTGGCATTGAGATTTTGACGGGTGAAGATATTTTTTAAACTGTCTAATTCAATTGAGATACCTTCACTTTCTATGATGTATCTTGTATAATTCCTCTTTCCGATAAAGTAAACGTAAACGCATCAGAATATTAGGATTAATTCCTGTCTTTTTATCTGTCTTTCTCTTCTTCTCTAGCTCACGCTATCTCTTTTGGATTATCATTTTTTATCTTGCTATTTTATATTATTAATTAGCCATTTTTTATATAATGCTATGAAATTAATTTATCATTTTTTAAATTAATTAGGATGATACTGCTATCCTCTTAATAACGTCGTACCATAATTTGCCCTAAAGTTGAACGAAATCATGAAAAAAATCGAATAAAATAAAATCTCTCTCTCTCTCTCGTTTTCCCCTGGAATTTTCAATCTTTAAAAAATATCTAACCTTGCTGCAAACTTGAGTAAACAACATAATAAAGGGGAAAAAAAGGATTCAGATACACCACGAAATGTGACATTTCCTTCCTTCTCGCCCTTTCTCGCTCTTCACCTCCATGTAAAATAACAGATATTAGGTGAATGAAAAAATTGCATTTTCCAAAAAAATATTTTTATTCGTTAGTATTTAACTTTATTCCCTTTTAATATATATTCTTTTCATCTATGTCAGGTGAATGAAAAAATTGCATTTTCCAAAAATATTTTCATTCGTCAGTATTCATCTATATTCCCTGAAAGTTTCATTGACAATCCTAAAATTGAATGATCCATATCTTCTAGCAGTCGGCCGGACGAGCCGTAGCAGCACCCTGTTTTCAAAGTCGGTGGACACGATATCTCGAGAGCCACTTGATGGATTATTTCCAAATTCACAGAATATATCATGAGAAACATTTAGACGTCATTGACGATCTCACTTTTAAAAAATCCATCTTTATTTTTCAATAGTTGCGTAAAAATGACGACCTTTTCCATAAATTTTGTATGCACGAGTTTAAATTCGTCCCCACATTGTTAAAAAACCTATTTTAAAAATCAACGATCGTCAACGACTCGTATATATCGTTAACTTGAATAACCCGTTTGGTTTTGAGATTTCGGATGGAGCGTTTAAGCTGGAGAGTGTCCACCGCCAAACGTCGCGAAAAAAGTGTCATCGTCTGCCGGCGGGCGTGTTTTTGTCGTTTCTCTGTAGTTTTTTGGTGATTTTCGTATTAAAGGCTCTCGATATATGTACCTTAGCGTTAAAAAAAATGCGTTTCACCAGCCTAGATCACGAATCTGGATTCTGCACTATCGAAAGTTCATCGAACTCTAGCCACTCTACTGGAGCACTGGTAAGGGTTGGTTTGCTGAAAAGGACTTCGAGATTTTACAAATATATCAAACTCGCCGAAAGGTACGTACCTAAGTCAGCGGGTGGGCCCGGTTGCAATCGGGTAATTGTTGGCGGTACGACTGAACAACCAGATTGCTTGTGGCAAGTTTATAAACGAGCGGGAGAAAGTACGGAGGGCGAACGAATGTGAACCCCACACTCCTGAAAGCTCCACCGCGAAGTCCAATCCGAAGTTGGTTTGTTTGTTTGGATTTCGCTGGTTTAAAAAAAATTGTTTATCGACGTATATATCGACCGATAATTGTTGCTGCGATAACCAAGACCGTTTTTTTGTATAGTATATTCAGTATTTATACATAAGTTAAGAATATATTTATCATTTTAGAACAAGAAAAATGTATGTTCCATTCATGCAAATTCGTTATTTACGTATTAACGAAATAAAAAAGACAAAAGTCCGATGAGGCACCTTCAAATCTTGAAGGACCGGCCCCCCCTTTGGCGAGAATTATTTTTTTATGTCCAAGTATAGTTTAAGGCGGGATTCTACTTTGAAACTTTGAAAAGGCTAAATTGGATGAAAACACCCACCTGGAACACGTCGAAGGCATATTATATGGCCCAGGCATCGCTGATTGAGGGTAAGATAATTTTTTCTACGATTTATCACTCACCAAAACTTTAAACGCGTTTTTCTCGAAACGACATTTTCAAGTACCGTGGTCGTGATAACTCAAAAAGTACTGAACCGATCCTTATGAAATTTGGAACACATATTCTATCTGTGTGTACCAACCGATCTAACTACAATCAACTTAAAATTTTGATTAGAACTATTTTTTTATTGCAAAAAAAAGACCCAAAAAAAACGCATTTTTTTTCGTATTTTAGCCGCCATTTTGTTAATTTTGCACGTATATAAAATATTCTAGTTAGGTCGGTTCCTGAAGACATACTGAACATGAAACTATTTGATTTTTTTGTTTCAGACCATCCGTCGGGAAGATTTCACGACCACGGCAACGGTACCTGCTTTTCGAGGCGTTGGCTTTAAACATATTTTATGTGTACAAAAAATGAATAAAATACATTAAAAATTTTTTTGTTATGTACTTAAAGAGTGTATTTATTGAACAGTTTAAACCCCATATCGATATCTTTAATAGTATTCTCAGAAAAAATTCACGAAAATAGCGTTTTTTTCATGGTTTCAAAGTAGAATCCCGCCTTAAGATTGTGTCAAGCTAAAAAATTATCGATTTATTTTGAAACAGTCTAATATATATATATTAGGGTGGTTAAAAAAATTAATTTTTTTTCTCGGTACTCAACGGGAAATGTTACTACGTTATGGAAAAGTAATTCATACAAAATTTGAGAGGTCTAAACGTTTTTTAGGTAGTGCTCAAACGACTGTTAATTTTTTTCTTTGCTTTCTTACTCCAATACAACATATTACTCCAAAAAAACACGCATACTTGTTAGACGTTCAGTGATGTAAACACCGTTTTCCTGTTCACCGAGTGGTTGATATAATTTTCACACCCGAATTACATATATTGATTTTTAATCTGCAAATACAAATTGTTTATGGTGAAAAAAAAATATTTAAATAAAAATTGTGTATTGTTACAGAAAAAATGTAATCAATACTTACATTAGATCACGCACTAGAATTTTCTGCGTCGAGATGAAAAAAAAATTAATACTCCGATAATCATGAAAAAAGACATGAAAAAGGCGTTTAAGCACGAACTAAAAAATTGTTCAGAAACCTCAAATTTTGCAAAACTTTCTTTTTCTTAACATACTTCAATTTTCCGTTGAGAAAAAAAAATCGATTTTTTTTAACCACCCTAATTATATATATTAGATATAACGTATACCCGTTATACATATATTAGGAATGCGTGGAATAAAAAAAATTGACACATTTTGGTGAGTTGGATTTTAACGCGCTACCTTTCGATAAAAATTTCACGCGTTACGTCGTTTTCTCTAATTGTAAATCTGTAAGTAAAAATTGCAATCCATCCACTAACCCGTCAAAAATGATAATAATCTATTTTCGGAAGTTTCTCACGCGTTTTTACGGTCCGTTATATTACCAATGGACGAGAAAAAATAGTGCAAAATGTTTTCGATTTTTTTGTGAACGATTTACGTATGAAACGTTTTGTGAAATATCACAATCGTTCCCTGCATTATTGCAGTGTGGTAAAACGTAACTTATTAAAATTCTGTTCTTTTTCGCGCTCTCCCAGACAACCTTACCAAACTCTATGGCAAAATTGAGAAGAGTTGAGCAGCTCAAAAACTATCATATTCGGTCTCGAAAGTTTAGTCCTAATAAAATTGAATATTAAAATATACTGGAGAAATAATCAGACAAAAATATCCTTTCAACTGCAAATTCGTTTGACATATTGCCACTTAATATTGATTTTCGATCTAAACGTATACCAATCGCCGATTTCGGCTACTCTTGCCTAAGTACGATAATTCCTCTTTCTTCCGGCCGTGAGCTACGTGAACCTGTTGAACGTTGAGAAACTAAAAAGTAACCATGCAGGAATTATTTCTTTCGCCGTTTATTTATTTACGTATTAATACAAAGTACCGTGCTTAAAATAAATGTTACACGAGACTCTCGTAAGATAAAAACATTTACGAGTACATATTACATAACTAATCAGTCACTTCTCGTTCACTTGCACTCATTCCTCGTTCGCGCTCTTCACAATTTATCAGCGATACAATATATCTTCGACCTTTCTCCTTCCCCTCATCATTTCGCATCAAATAAAATTTCAAGAATATTCGAGATTTCTTCAATACGTCAAACGATCAAAAGTTCCTCTTCGTTAATTCGCATCAAATCGAAATGCGAAATATTTCAGAATACGTCGGCGATAAAAACAAACAATACAGTATTGCTATCGCGATTACGAAAATGCAAATTGGTTGCGTACGCACGCGCGCAATGTCGTACCGTGATTTCACGAGAAAGTTTCGTGAGTTATTTATCCTTTCACTGTCGAAAATCAAATGGACACGATCGGAATTTTTCGGAACGATTCGTGCCGTACATCGATTCGTTCTCGTTTCCAAAATGATCATCGTCGAAAAATTGGCGTGAGAGTGAAAAGGAAATTGAAAAAAGTTGAAAGGAATATGCGAGGTCCGTTTTACTTGGCTCACGAGCCAAGTGAAATTATTAACTCATTTATTAGTCACAGCACGTTGTGACTAACAAATCACAACACGTTGTGATAAATAGAATCACAACACATTGTGATAAACAGAATCACAACACGTTGTGATAAACAGAATCACAATACATTGTGATAAAAAATCACAACACGTTGTGATAAAAAATCACAACACGTTGTGACAAAAAATCGCAACACGTTGCGACAAAGAATCACAACACGTTGCGACAAATAATCACAACACGTTGTGACGAAGAATCACAGCACGTTGCGACAAAGAATCACAACACGTTGCGACAAAGAATCTCAACACGTTGTGACAAAGAATCACAACGCGTTGTAACAAAAAATCTCCCACGACTTCCGGCAATAACGCTCCGGAGATAATTCTCGTAGCGCACACTTCTTGACACTCGTGTGCGAGTTTTTACATGTTCTTTTGTCTTTCAGCGTATCGCGCGCTCGTCACTCATTCGCACTGATATTCTTGTAGTAAATGTGATCCGGCTGCTGCGGAAGAGCACTTCCGGTTCGTTCGCAATCGACTAGTCACGTCATTTCACCGTCGTTCACCGCGAGTTACGAAGCGCAATTCCCTCCCCCCCTCTTTTCTATATTTCTCACAGCGCTGTATCGTCTTTTAATCTTCTTTTTTTTTTTGCGGTGTTCCTCAATGCCGAACTTACGGCCGCGAATGCACGACCCCATCTTTGCGATATTGCGGGTGGCGATTGCGGCTCACTACCCGAAGATCTATCGATCAGATTCCCTCGTTCTCGGGCCCCGGAATCTTCGGGTTTCCGACTCGGTAAAGTGACCAGTCAATTATGCGCGACATTCAACGGTAGGCTTTCGCCTTCTCGGCCCAGGCATAGAGATCGACGCTCGGTATCGCTTGGAAATCGTCGCACCGAGCTAACTCATTTCTGAAAATCGACAATTTATAAGTTAATCGGTATCCTTGCGGATAATTATATTTTAAGAATGTAACGATTATTCGCCATTGGTCACTCGGTCAATTTTCGGTTAGGGGGAGATAGCTTTAGGCGAGAAAAAAATACGCCGATTTTTACGATTTTTTTTTCGACAGATCTTTTTGCCATTTTTGAGACTTAGGGTATATTTTATATCTAACTTCGGCTCCTACACGGTATTTTTATTTTTTATTAATCTTTAAAAATGACGGAGGAATGTGACATGACGGGAAAAAAATAATGTATTCCAACCAAAGTCACTAGAAAAAAATACATCATTCTGACTCTTCAAATTGCGCTTCCAAGAGGGATACCGCCGTGAACAAAATTTATATTTACATTCTGAGGCAAGTTTCGCAAATTGGTTATCTCAGGTTTGGGAATTCGATGAAAATTGAGCCGGACCTTCGATGCCATTTTTTTCTTCTTAATTTTAGTTTACGAGGATCGTTGTGACTTACCCAGCAAGCGGACGTAGAAAAACGTTCGGCTGCATACGTGAAACGTTATTGCTATTATCACAGAATATACGCGCCAGGGTAACTCGACGCAGTTGATTCAGTTGCTCTGTGACGATTAGGAGAGGCAGAGAAATTTCGAGAACGCATTATTACCAGCCTTGTACGATAGAAAGAAAAAAACTGAGCCAGCAAACAGAATGAATGACTCACCAGCTGTGAAAGGACGTGGTTGATTGGCCGAGTCGTAAAAGTATCGGTCGGACCAGCGTGTTCGAGCCATTTGTTCAGACAGCAGACAGCGGAAAGTTGGCCCGACAAGACTGTCGTCCACCGAACGTTCGGCCATACCTCCGATAACGAGGTCAACGTCGTTCGGATGATCGTACAATGCTTCCAATTTTTTTACGGTCTGTCGGCAAACGTAACGAACGCAGAGGCATTACTAACGATTGTCCACAGATATCGGTACTATTTGACACGTGACAAAATTCGGGGGTATCCTTCATCCCTTGATAAAATATCTCTTTGAAAATTGATCAAATAAATCCAGAATTATTTTCAGACAGAAATATCCAGGCTTAAAATTATCCTCTGGTAAAAGTATCCCTAATGAACATCACGGGCCTCTCGATAGATGTAGCCCCTTAAAGGTTCGTTCGCCGCAATGAAAACAATTACTAACTGTTCGGGTGTCAAATTTGTAGCGACCTTGCGCTTACGGATATTTTTGGCAGCGAACATTTCGATCCGTTATCGTATCTTTCCAACCCAAAAAATTCTCATCATTCCAAAATACCTGAAAGACTTGCCATCAAACTTCCAATTATCGGAACAATTTCAATCAAAGTAACATTACGTTATCCAGTACAGTTCAATTATTCATCCCTCGAATCAGTAGGAAATAGAAAAGTTATCATTGCCAAGCAATTCAATAACATCTTCGTGCCCAAGTGGCAGTTTTCAATATTTTGAATGAATCCATTGAAATAGTTTTTGATCTTTAATGACCAGTCGAAATAATGTACTGGACTGACCTCCCGAGGTATCAAGTCCAAGAAATCTCCGAATTTCTTAGCTCCGGGCAATCCGCAATATTTGCGATAATGGTTGTAGCCTGGTAGACCATGGTCGCGGCCCTGCTGGACGTCCAGACTAATCGCGTCCAGGCCAAGGGTGCCGTTCGTCTTGTAGAGTCCATGGGTGATCTGAAAAATAGAGCATACCATCATCTATTATTATTTATTATTATTTATTGTCATTTATTATTAATATTGTTGATGCGCTGAAGCTTGCACGTGATAAAAAAAAAAAGCAAAATGGAAAATTCCCTTACGTCAGGTACCGAATATACGTCCATCTTGTTTGACGTCTGCGTGGCAAGGCCCCTGATCAAGCCGTCGAAAACGCCATCGTTCTCGATTACGCGCGGCTTGTAAAAGTGCTCGGATAATCGGAGAGTCGTATTCAACTGGCGAGACTCGTCTGGCAAGCTGTTGAAAAAAGGCACGACCTTGGAATTAACTGAATTAACCATTTTTGTCGTGTACCTTGTTAGAAAAGTTAATTATAGTACTGTAGTAATAATTCAGGGATACGCGAGTATTTTAGGGAAATAGAGGAAATATGTAGAACGATGATTAAGGAGCATGGGGGAGGAGCGATCGACGGAGGGGACGAATAAACGAAGAAAGGGAGAATGTGAAAATAATGCGGAATGTAGGAATGTAGGGAGTAGATAATAAGGGATAAGTATGTATGTGAAATTGTCGTGTCTTGTAAAAAACTTTGCGATAAAGTTGTGCAAATAAAACTCGATACTACTAGTAATAATTCATGATTGGACAATGGGTAATTGCAGAAAAATACGAGCACATTATTGAAGTGTTGATGGATTGTGGAATTAAATGAACTTTGTTAGAACTCTCAGTTTCATCAAAGTTTATCGAAGACTCTTTTTTGGCTGCATGAAACTCAGATGTAAATTCAAAGTATTCCAATATTTAATTGATGCTCGGAACACGACACAATGGAGATTTGAGAAATTTATAGTTTTTCCTGAAATCTCACGGGAAAAGTTAATAATAAATTTGAGATCAGCGTGGGAAAAGATCGAAACTTTGGATAAATTGTTTTTAATTGATAAAAATCTTTAAAGAAACATTCTGACTGATAAGGAACATCAATTAGGTGTCCTTCGATTTAGTTGAAACTCATATATGTGATGAAGCATTGAAAGCTATTAGACCCTTTTCGGGTCGGCGGAAAAACCTCCCTAAGTTAAAAAAGTGTTTTTTTTTCGATTATAAATTTTGTAAAAACGGTGCAGACGATTGTTTTAAAATTGACATATGATAATGGATTTACTGTATAAATTTGAAGCAAATGGTAATATTATGTTAATTGTTCCGGAACTCCTTAAAAAAAGAAAGAAAAGATGCATTTGTACCTCAATTGTCCCTGTCTCAAGGAATTGAAGAATCGAAAAACAGCAGTGGCAGCCTCGTTGCTGACCGAAGGATCGTCGTGAGAGCTGTAATCGCTACTGTGACTTTGGCCCGTACCGAGGCCGATGGCCTCGACGTAGTCTTTCCCAACTACGATCGGCAGCCACTCTTTGTACGTTATATGTTGAATCTCGGCTATGACGATTCGTCGCGTTTCCTGATAAATAATCTCGTCCGACCAGAGTGGATTCAATTCGTGAAGTTTCGCCGCGACACGATTGTGCTCGCGATGCCAAAGCGTGTGCAACACAGCCAGCGAGGGCTCGAAGTTTGCTCGGTCGTCACCTGCGTGAGGATTGAATAGAAAAAAAAATCAATTTTATCGATCGAGAAGACGACGTTTGTTCACAGTCCGACGATGATCGGTATATTCGTGAGAGAAGTCGTATCTTCGGCTGTGGAAAAATAGAGAAATGTTTACCTGCATCGTAACAAGGTCCGTTCATCCGACACTGACCGGTAGTTTTCCTCTCGGAGTCCGGCAAATAATACTTGTCCCCGTGACTCTTCACGAGCAATGTGCCATTCTCGAAGGTTCGAAGCTCGCGCGCACGTACCAACGTTGAACCGTAGATCGTCGAGCCATCCAGGAAGTGAGAGACCTGATTCATCTGAGCCAAAATAAAATTTCACATTTATTCGATAGAGTAATAATAAAAATAAGTACTGTCAATTTTGAACCTCATTTTTTCACGCGGTAAAATGTTTTTCTTTTACCAATGAATATTTAAATCGGCGGTGAGGATTCTAAAGAGTTGTTTAACCTGTGAAATGAACGTGTGGAAAAAATGATTGTTTTTTGATGGGCTTGAATGATGTAAAACATTCCAAGAAACGTATGGTCCGAATAAAAATGGTTTTGAAACTTTATGCGCGGTTTGTGAGAGACCTGATTCATCTGAGCCAAAATAAAATTCCATTCTTATTTAGTAGAGTAATAAAAAAAAGTTCTGTCAATTTTAAGACTCATTTTTCCACGCGGTAAAATGTTTTTTTTTACTAACGAGTATTTAAATCGGTGGTGAGGGTTCTAAAGATTTTTTTAAGACTTGTGAAAAAAGAGTCTGAAAAAAATTGTTTTTTTTTATCGGATGTATAAACATCTCAAGAAAGACAGAGATTTCAGAGAGAAAGAGAGAGATTCCAAAAGATTCAAAAATCGAGCGGGCTCGTAGGTCCTACAATCAATGTTCAACCGATTGACGTGAACTTTCAATTGTAGCTTCTTAGATAGATTTTCTGGTGAAGTACACACGATTTTTACGATCGATTGACACTCACGGTTTTTATAAACAAACCAAGGTTATTTTTTTAATCGAAAAAGCAACGTTTTTTTCAAAATGGTGCCAAACTTGCAAAAATCGATATTTCATAATAATAGTTTATACTTTGCTAGCAGAACTCGTGTAGATTCCGAAAAAAAGAAGAAAAAAAACAAGTCCGCCCGTAGATAGCCTAAAAAAGGCGTCCTCTTTCTACCGGCCTCTGGGCCGCCAGTTTATATTTTTTTGCAAAATAAAAAATTGATCTGAGTACCTACAGATATGCAAAACAAACCCTTCAAACCTCATTTTCGTTGCTCAGTTATTATTTTGAAAAAAAATCCCAAAAAGCCTTGTTTTTCGACCGCCCTTTTCGATAAATATGGCGTTGAGAATACGAAATTGAAAAAAAAGTGGAAATTATACCTAAGAATACTATGAAAAAATAAGAAATGGTGGTAATTCGTAAACACGAAGGGATAAGAGTTAAAAACCGAAGAGAGGAGATAAAATGAACAGATGAGAGATAAAAATGATAAACTATGAACATACGGATAACGTTGGACACACTTACAGGAATAATTCGTAAACAAGATGATAACTAAAGACGTTTAATAAGTAAATAGAGTTTGGAATAAATAAGCCCGAGGGACGGTAAAAATGAATGAATGAGAGATAATTTTGTTTTTGAATTTATAGATAAGTAAATCATAAGTTAAAAATACATATTGATGTAAAAACAGCATGGATAGATATCAAATAATGATGACGATTGATTGAGAACAAATAAAGCTGAACAGTGGAACAGTCAAAGTGGTCCTGAAGTGTATCTAGGTGAGTTCGGTATTCCGTACCTGCTCGATGGGTCCGAAACTGCAGTCCTGTCGTAGGGCCGGTAGGGAGCGAACGTAATTCATACAGCTGACCCAGTGATTGCCGTAAACGGGATCCTCTTCAGGAACACGAATTGCGGCGCAGTCGGGATGGATGTATCGAGGTGATGGCCACGAACCATCCGAATTACAACAGGAGATCGCTCTGCCGTTCGTAACTAGCGGAACAATATATTTTTGTTTAAAGCTGGAAACCAGTTTACGAGTACGTTTTTGAAGTGATTTTTATGATTTTTTGTTACAAGGGATGAATAAATAGAATTTATTCAAACTTCGGGAATATTTCATACATATTTTCAAACAAATATGTTAGTTTTGTCGAAGCATTTGATCTGAAAATATGGAACGTAAAACCTGCCGCCCGTCGAAGGTCGTTATCAGACTTTGCTGTTTGTGTACACTCTGGAGGCCACAGTTTTGATAGGAAATCAATACGGTTTGGAGATTACTTCAAGAACACGTTTTTCCTCTATATGAACCTAACTCTGACCAACAATTGAAAATGACATTTTTTAGTGGTGTTTAAACGAAAGCGTATCATTATTGCCATTATTTTATAAACCTTTTTGCTGGTGAAAATATACTTCAAACAATGATATTACCCCAAATTTAGGTCCATATAGAGCTTAACTATACAAAGAAACGATCACTTCATAAAATTATAGGTTAGAAACGTTTGAGCTAGAGTGTACACAAATTGAAAAAAGTCGTTTCGCGTTTGAGAAAAAATTACCGGAGCAAAAAATTCTAGGTTAGAAGTGAATGATTTATTTGCATTTATTGTTTTATAACCAACTTATGGGAAAAAATCGTTTTTTTCAGTCGGCTAAACTGATTTTCCGTCTTAACGTATTCCTTTCGGATATATATACGGAGGGCCGTATTTTGTGGGGGCATAAGCAGGGCCCTTCTGAATCATCGGTAAATTACACTTTCGCTTAATGAAAAATAAGTTACCATTAATTATTATACCCAACGATTAACTGCAATAAAAAATTACACCCAAATTTAGTAGATTTAGACAGTTGTATTGCTAGTCACATTTTTCCGGGTTTCCATTAATATTTTCAGCCGTAGTTCCGAAATGGACATACCTCCGATTAATTTGGAATTTCGTGTACCCATGTATTTTGACTCGCTGCTACGAGTTTGATCGTGAAAATACCCGCAAACTTGATTTCCACGGCCAAAACTCACAAAAACTGTTTTTTCAAAAGTTTTTCTACTTTATTTCAATAAATGTTGATCTTGGAGAACAATATTTCTAACAAAAGTTGCAGCCTATAAAACGATTGATCTTTTATGTTCTATACAGTTTTTGTCTGAAACCATTCGCTTCCGCGTAAAATGGGATAATGCTCCAATAAGTACATTTTGCTAATTCTCTGCTAAACTTTATTAGTTTCGATATTTACTTATTTGCACTGATTTCGGAGTATTCCATTTTTCTCGAAACAAATTGGTCCTAGACAAAACTTGTTTAGAACATAAAATATCAATCTTTTAATACACTACAACTTTTGCAGGAAATATTTTTCTCTCACATCAACATTTATTACAATAACGTAGAAAAACTTTTTTTTTTATCAGTTTTTGTACGTTTTGACCTTGAAAATTGAACTTGCGAGTATCTTCACTATGATATTCTCGATCAGCGACATCAGCGTGATCAGAAAATGTCCCTTCGGTGCTCTTACCCATTTTTCGGACAGGAGTGTGAGTGAGATCGTGGGCGATGAATTGGCTCCATTGCATGACGGAAAGTGTCCGCGAAGGATCGGAAAGTTCGGCGCTACGGGAAAGCGTGGTGCTGACGATTCTCGGCCCGGGTAGATGTTTCCGTCTTCTGGTGGCCTTCCTCGGCTCTTGAATTCCTGCACCCCCAATTCGATTTTAGTCACGCGCTCATTTTCCCTACCACGTACCGAGACAATCGGAATAACGTGAAATCTCGAAATGTCACGTGCGTTTCGCCATTATTCCGATTTGCGGAACGTTCGTGCGCCAGCTCAAGGTCTGCATACTTTCGAATTGTTTCATCGTATCGTTTCGTTTTAAAACGACAAAAATGATGAAAAAAAACTCAAAGAATAAAAGAATCGCGGATTCGAAAAAACAGACTGTGCGCTGTATGAATATGGTAAAAGTGTAATCGGCGGCTTATCTGAATAATAAAGGTGGAGACCTCCGACCCGATGAATCAAAATGGGATGGAAGATATGGACGATTGAAAAAAAAAATGGTAATTCTCTAGATGGGTAACGTTTCCGAAAATTAGCGTAAATTTATTTTTTTGTTGCTATTTTCTCATTTATTGGGTTATAAATAATGATATTCAGTCGGGAGGAGCTGAATTTCACCCCCCCCCCCTAAAAAGTTATGGGGTTTTGAAGTTCACGGAGACACGTGATAAAATAGGGCATTTTTGAGCATTTCGAGACCTATATTGGGTTTGCTTGCGTTTGTTTGGGTTGAAATGTCAAAAGGCGTCGAAATGTTTAAAAACCCAATAAACGATATTTTATCGAAGAAATTCGATAATATTTTCCTAACAAGTAACTCATCTAAAGAATGACCAAAAAAAGTATCTTGGGACACACAGAAAGGAAAAAAAAATTACGGTCATCGTGCAGCCTGTCTTCACGGCTCCCAGATTCGATTCACCGCAATCGGAGGTCCTTCCGAGACCCCCGAGAGCCATGGACGATTTACAGATATAAAAAAAAAACAGAATTTGGATGATTTTTTTTGCTGTTACGAACGTTAATAAATGCGGAAAAAAAAGAGAAAAATAAACGTATAGGTAATGCGTATAACAATATTAGGTATTATCCGTATTAGGTTACATACACTCTTCTATTGCTGGATAGAATCTCCCGACCGGGCAGTGTACGTTATTAGGCGTAGGCAGTTATTATTTTTCACTGCCATACGCATACACTCACAGGTATATTATGCACTATTACGTGCTCACTTTATCGTACAACAACTGTAATGCAAATAACAGAATATAATTCGTTAGGCCAATCGACGAATTTTTGCTTTCTCCTCTTTTTCATATTTTTTTGTGCTTGCTCATTTGGATCCATTAGCACTTTAGGATTTACAGTCCGTGTGTGCGTGTGCGGAGGCACTTCGTTATAGATGTCCTCGCGATCGAACGATTTTGATTCGGTCTTTGATTGAAAAAATATATATATATATATCAAGAGCAGGGAACAGTTGACTGCAAATAATTTCATCGTTCATGGAATTGCATTTTTCGTGACAGTGGAAACGACGTGTGTTGCGAAGCTTGAAAAATGGAGAAAAAAAATGTTTTTATCGATTACGGGATGAGAGTATAGAGAGGGGGACCTGAGACGTCATGAAGATTGAAAGGAGTCTGCGTTCGTTGCGAAGGAAAAAGAACAAATATCGTGTATCGTGATGCTCGGGCGGGACAGTCGCGTGACGGAAAGTGGCGAATGAGTTGCGGAATAATATTCGTATGACGATGAAGTTTGCAGTGTGGAAATGCAACGGAATTATTTCAACTTTTATACTTCATTTTGATTATTGCTCAAGTCTTTTTTGCAGATGTACATTTCTGGCTTTGAAAAACTCCAAAAAGGGCTCGAGTGCTTTTAGGCGAGAGTGAAAATTGAAAAGTAAATATTGGAGTTGAAGAATTACCAAAAAACGGATCAAAGTTGCAATTCGAAAATGCCAAGTTCAACTTCATATTGTTCGTTTCGTTGGCGGTCACTGGCGAGGACGAAAACCTCGTGCTATTGATATTTCATGGAAAATTGGCAATAACGCCCCTTTTCTGGTTTTGTTTTTTTTTTTTTAATAAAATTTACTCGTTTTTTTGCAGTGTCCGCCAATGAACGTTGAACGGGGCGCGAGCGATACGCGAGACCCGACATGCTCCAGCGTCTTGACAGCTCATTGACAGCTCACCGTCGGAATAATGAGGAAAGAGCACCCTCGAATAGGCTGACAGTGCGCTTCCCCAGCGAGGATTTTCCACATTGTTGCAACTCCCGTCGATCGAACGATACGACGATTTTTCCCGGCAATTTGCCATCTGGCTCGTTGCGCATTTCTCGCCGAGGCTCGTACCTTCGAGCTTGAGGGTAGACACGAAACGTGCGCAGATCTCGTCGCTCAAACCGTATCTGTAATTACGCGACCGCGAGAATAATTTTAATATACGAACGTATTGCATTCACAGAGGGAAAGTTGGTTTCGCTTATTCGAACTCATTGGAACTGGCAATAACTATATGTCGGTGAAATTCAATTGCTCGCATGATGGGATAGGAAAATGAACAGCAATTTTTATTTCGAAAGGACCCACAGTGCGATCAGAAAGTCTCATTGAGGTAAGTAAATTATAGCGGATGAATAAAATATTGTTGTAATAGTATTTTATTTACTTAATAATGGAATCCGATCATAAGGTCATTTAGAAAGATATATAAAAGCAGGAATAAAATACTTATATATGACAAAAATTATTTTGCAGCATAACTTGAATAAATGTTTTCTTTAAACTTTCAATCGCGTTTTTCTTGAACCGGCTTTTCTCGACCTGGCCGGTACCAAAACTCTAGCTATAATTATCCCATTTTTATGTTTTGGGATTCAGTATTTTTTAAGCCCCTGGATATAAGTAAAAATTGAAAGTGTTCTTTTTTTATTATCATTACTATTTATACATCTTATTATTCTAGTCATCTGCTAGAATGATTGTTTTTAGAATTGTTGCTTTGACCCTGCTACCGAGTTCGCTCATTACTATTGTAAAAAAAAAGAATATTCAATTTGGATTATTTCGCAATCTTACCTCTGACAATGATGCTGCAACAGATACATAGAGGCTTTGGCTGCAACTAATGCAACAGCTTGCACCTCAAAGGCAGACTCGCTCGGGGATGAAAAGATATACTGATTGTGAGAGGGCGTGTTTTCCCTCAAGCTGATTCCCGCTCCAACGAGATTTTCCTCCATTCGTCTCATACGATTGACCACGTTTATGCCAAAATTCACCGAGTTGTTGAGGGCATCTTCGTTCATCTTTGGCAGCCTAGGTACCCTGAGTGATCCTGTGTCGATCACCACGTTGTTCAGGACACCTGCGCAAAATTACATCTCGATATTATACACCACACGAGTCACTGCGTAATTCAAACAGCGAAAGCGAGAGTAATTCTTCCGAGTACTAAGTAGAATCAAGACATGGCTGGTACAGTGGGCAAAATTTAACGGGCTACCAAGGTGTGTCAAAAAATGGCATTTTCCAAAAATATTTTTTTTCCATAGTATGTCCTTCTATCTAGACTCCCTAAAAATGTTATGGAAATATTTGTGGAATTCGATGAGCTGCACGTTAAAAACGCGTTTTTCTCAAAACACTGTTTTCAAAATCGGTGGACATATCTCGAGAACCATTTGGTGGTTTCCAAATTTACAGGAGATACGATGAGAAACGTTTGAAGGTCATTAACAATCTCGCTTTTTCAAAATCTAAGTTTTTTTTAAATCACGTAAAAATTACGACTTTTTTCAGATTTTGTACGCTCGAGTTTCAATTCGTTGCCACGTTGTTAAAAAATGCTCTTAAAATTCGACGATCGTCAACGACTCGTATTTGTTGTTAACTTGAATAACCCGTTTGGTTTTTTATATTTCAGATGGACCGTTTAAGCTGGGGAGTGTCCACCGCCGGCGACCATTATTTTGTGACTTTTAAGGCTCTTATCACGTCCCTTTGAGTGTAAAAAAAATGCATTGCTTTTTCACCAACCAACAAAACAACCAACAACCCTTAACGAGAAACATAACGACTCACCGTTGAATCCGGAAACATGATGGTGCAAGTACAGGGGCAGTTTGTAGCCACCGAGCACGTGGCTGCAACCAAACAATCCCATGGTTTGCAGGGCAACCCATAGTACGGCGATCACCGCTACGGAGCCCGCCATGACTCCACCAGCTATAAAAACAAAAAAGTCATGCTTTTGAGTCCAGCTGCCAAGAATTTTCGTTCTTGTTCCATACGATGTGAACATTTTCCATGGAACATCGATGAAAAATCATTAACGAGGTTAGATTTTTCTCGAAGCTCTCAAATTTCAGATGCTCGATCGAACATTTCGGCTCTACGCCTCTGTGCCGGGATTCTGTAACATTTTAGCGACAGTTTTCGTTATCGTTGGCTAGCGACAGCCAATGAGAGGCGCCCCATCTTCTGTAATTCTCCGTGCGATTGGCTGTCGCTAGCAAACGATAACGAAAGTTGTTCTGGAGTAGCGTTCGTGGTGGCGCCGCGCAACAGCTGCCGGTGGAAAAACTTAGCTTGGAGCATGGCGGCTAAGTCAAACCGGCACAAACACGGAAGAGCTAGGCTTGAGCAAGCATCCGCGATTGTGGGTCTCACATTGTGGATGGAATCTGCTTGTAAATGAAATGAAACAGTCTAATGGGACTAATGACGATTACTTGCGATTTTCAATATATCCTCATGACTTCGTTTGGCCCTAAAAGCATATCTAAAGGAATGTGACGAAGAGAATGTTAATGAAATTGCGTACATTGCCTGCACACAAATTATTTTTTTGTCGTACGGCAAAATTTATGTTTAAATTATGGTTTGCATTGGAAATTCATACAAAGGATGTTGTGATATAGGCAGCAAACTTTACGACAATCATCATGTATCTGACGTTCGCGAAATTGTCGATGGTATTTGCGCAAATACCTGATTTATATGGCGACCGGCAGACTACACTAGCAGGCGAAAACCAATCTGAGTTTAGCCAAAACTCGCCGCAAGGGCTGCGCCACTAGAGTTACGTCAGAGCCTTCAGAGGCGTATTCCCAGTCAGCTCCACGAGCAAGGAAACAAAATATCTGTACGTTCGGTTGTTTTCGACCGTTTTGAACGACGTGTCAGGTCGTTTCAAGGTATTTAACAGAGACGAAACGAAAAAAAAATAATTTTCAGACTAGCTGACCTCGTTGAGAAGCGAACAATGCCCGGTAAGAGTTTCACGAATGGAACATGGGTATCAAAGCTTCTCGGCATCGTTTGAAACCGTTTTGTTTTTGTTTTTCTTTACTGCTCCGCAAGCCTTCGAACGCGAGGTCACATTTCGAATCACAATTCACCACTCTAGCCTCCATGTACAATTCTTCCCTTTCTTCGTTATTTATTAACGTCTTGAAAAGATTCGGATGAAAATAGGATTTTGGTTCGACGTTTTGCAAAATCAGCATTCATGCGCGTCGCAATCACGATTTTTTTATTTACTTAAAAAGAAATGTGAAAAATAATGAAAATAATCGAAATTTCATGCTGTTGAAGTTTGCATCGTTGCGACGCAACGGAAATTCTTTTTTATTCTCTCTTTCTCCATTTTCATTGTTATCGAAAATATTTTTCGACAGAGTTTGGTCGTACGACTCTAATGAGAATCTCAAAAAAGTTTATCGCAGATTTAATGTGCCAAAAGTAAATTCGAAATTAGGAAAAGCGAAATATCGTTGCGTTCCAACGATGCAAACTGCGACAACATCGAATTTCTCGCATTCTTCGATATAGAATATTTCTGTCACTCTCCTATCGATTCGTTAGGAATAAATTAAAAAATAAAACGAAGTATTCGAATGCTGGGCCTCTACTCAAGGTCGCGGGAAATGATGACAAATTCGAGTGTTTTTGAATAACGGGAATAAATACATCACGTATAAAAGAGCGCCCCCTCTCTCGGAACAGTCGCACGAAATAATCCATGGAAAAGTACCGGGCAGCCGGCTCGACGCGATAATTCTTCGGAGTAGGGATTAACAAGCGGTTAATGCCGCGAAAGAGACCGTTACAAGGAGCGTCGTGAAATTTTCCCTTGTTTTCATTACATTTAAGCGAATTTAATTAACCAGCAGCTCAATTTTTTTTATGCCTATGGTTTTTGTTTTGCTTTTTTTATTCGAGTGAACTTCGCGTAGACCGTGTACGAATTGATCATATTAAATTTTCTCAATTTCCGCTTTGACCAAAATTCGTCGAAAAATTCGGACACGTCGATTCGAAATCTTCGAAAACGAAATTTCCATCTTCACCGTACAAAATAATTTCCCTACCAAAAATGGGTCGAATTGTACATCACGAAATACTGGATTTTCATTTTGGAATTTCGTCTTCGACTTTATCGCTCGAACTCTCGCTCTAAATGATACGATTAATTTTCATAGTATTATATATATATATATATATATATATATTGTATATACCGATGACGTTATCCAAGGGCTTTTGAAGACCGTGCATCGCGTAAATCCATCGGTCGTGGTCCGTTGGTCCGATGCTCACCATTTTTCCAACAACTTTTATCGATATTCGAATTCGAAAAAAAAATTCAAAAATTCTGGTTGGATCCTCGTCGTCGATGAAATAATATTTTGCCGACGTGAAATCGCGCTCTCTCGTGAAAATTTTCGAAGGGAAAAATGAAGCGGTGAAAGGTGTGCGCGGGATAAAATTTTGATAGCATCGGTACGTTTCCAGCAGTCAACTGGCGAGGCTCGTTCTCTCAGGTTCGAAATCCATGTATACCTTTGCTCGGTTCCCCCCACCTGGTCCGTATATTCGAACAAGCTCGCATCTTATTATTCACCTCACCTTCGAGAAAAAGTATTTTTCTACTTTGACTCTGACACAGCCCACATTTCCAATGCGCTACTACGTCTGCATATTTATGCGGTCAAAGTTTGCATCCTCCGAATGGAATGAAAATTCTATTTTCGAACTGCCTAAACGTCTACAGGCAGATTTAAGCTTCGGACGTCGGCTAAACATTTCTTTAGCGTTCTCATTTAGAGAGCTGCGATCCGAACGCGTGAAACATGCTTCTGAATGGTAACAGAAGGGAAATAAAAAAGGACGTTGAAGCTTGCACCGTTGGAACGCAACGAGTTTTTTTTTTTTTTAATTACTCAACTTTACTTCGGCCTATTTGGCCTGCAAAAATCGCTCAAACGTTTCTACGTATTGTTATTAGAAATTAACGACCTCAGGCTGCAGAAAAAAGACTTTGAATAGTGATGAAAACAAAAAATAAAAAAAATACAATAAAATATGTTTTTTTATATTTTAAAAAATAAAGAATTAAAAAATGAAGGGAAATTATATCGTTGCAGTCGAACGACGCAAACTTCAACCCCATTCATACTGCACTTCCTTGTTTTTCGTATGAAAGCACGATGAGATCGAAGCTTGCATTGTTGAATGCAATGAAAACGATTACTTTTCAATTTTTCGAATTTCGTTTGGCAAATGTTCGGTACGAATATCCCTCAATCATTTTTTGAGTCGCTTATTTAGAGATCTAGAATTTAAATCTGAAATAATATTTGGTAAAATAATAAAAATGAGGCAATAAAAATATAAAAAAGAAATTTCGTTGCATTGCAACGATGCGAACATCACGGCCGTGAAATATAGAATATACCAATGTATTTTCAAGGAGTTTTACTTCCTTCACTTACTTTGAACTGCTGTCATTGTTGTTGTTGTTGTTGTTATCATTATTATTATTACTATTATTATTTTAATAGTAGACTATTGCTCTGGGCAACGCACTTCCTCAGTTTATTATTATCATTATTAATTTTGATAATTTATTGATTATTTATTATTATATATATAATATTATACATATATTATTTATTATAAATTATTATTATTATATGTGCATATGTAAATGTAAAAACGGCATCATTGTTTAGCCCCAATAACCCTTGTCTAAAATTTTCAATACTGTAATGTGAAGCGGGAATATATAAAAAGCAATAAAAAAATGACATCTGGAGTTTGCGTCGTTGGAATGCAACGATATTTTTTTCCTCATTTTCTTTATTCATTTTTATCATTGTCCAAAGCCTTTTTTTGTGCAATTTGAGATTATAAATATCTAATAACAATATGTAAAAACGTTTGAACGATCTTTACATCCTAAATCGGCCGCAAATTTGAGTAATTGAAATGCCTCACTTTTTTTGTATTCCAAGTATGTAAACATCAATGCCATATGAAGAGGGCCAAAACGCACTAAAAACTAATTTTCAAGCAGACACGAAAAAAATAACGAGCAATAAAAAATAATTTGTCAATGTGAAAGTCGGAATGCCCGATATATGATCATGAATTTCATCGACTCACAATCAGTGAATAATGTTCGCGTGCCTCTCTCCAGTCTCGGCAGTGCCGTTGTGTTATATTTAGAATAAGTCGCATTCGCGTCATCCCGCGTTCCATATTCCCAGCTATTTGGCCTTCGCATCGGGCATTGAAAGATCAAATTCGATCGAAAAAGGGTCAAACACGCCGGAATGGGATTCAACCTTATTCTTATCCTCGGATTTTTCTTAAATCGGAAGATAAAATTAACGCGAGTACGGACGGGTTCTGACACCTTAGAAAAAAAAATAGTTTCCGATAGCGCGATAAAAATTGATCGAGTTCGATGCCATTTTCCACACTCCATTTCCTCCATTCACTCCATTTCCACTATTTTTTCATCCTCCAGCCTGTCCCCCGTAATGGTGTTGAAGCTGCATTGTTGGAACGCAACGAAGGTTCCTTTTTTACATTTTATTTTCCATATTTTTATCGTTATAAAAATCTAGCAACGAAGGTTCCTTTGTACATTTTATTTTCCATATTTTTATCGTTATAAAAATCTAGCAACGAAGGTTCCTTTTTACATTTTATTTTCCATATTTTTATCGTTATAAAAATCTAGCAACGAAGGTTCCTTTGTTCATTTCATTTTCCATATTTTTATCGTTATAAAAATCTAGCAACGAAGGTTCCTTTTTACATTTTATTTTCCATATTTTTATATAGATATTATATACATATAGATTTTCATCGTAAATCGCTAAAAAAATATTTCAAAAAGAGGTTGGAGGATTTTCGTCGGAAAAGTCTGTCAAAAGAAATTAAACGGATTCAGAAGCATCAATTTTCGTTGCATCCCAACGATGCAAACTTCAGCCTCGCGTACAGCTACGCGAAACGTGGAAAAATTGTGGAAAAAGCGTGCGACAGATTGCAGCGAAGCGCAAATGTGTAAATGTCCCTAGAGATGCTTATCACACTGTCATGTCACGCGCTTCAAGCTGGTCTTATCTATGACGGATGAGATACGTGCCATGATTTATTCTCTATTCCTGTTGATTTTACTTCGTCGTTGGGAACGTTCTTTTACTATGGTGCAGTGTCAATTGAAGCTTCACGCCGACTTATCGTGCATTGTTATCAAACATGTTATGTGTGTATCGAGTGCTTTATAATGAAACTCAGCGTTTCCCCTGGCAGGAGCGAGGAGCTCTGGGAAAGCGTACATTTGTGGCCAGAGCAATGGCCGACTCGTATTCTCGTGTTCGAGAAAGTTCCGAGATAAATAATTGTTTTGACAGTTGACGTTTATTCGATGGACACTTTGGTATAGTGCGTATATACAAAGAGTGTCCTGTTACGAATGAACAATCCTGCAACTGTCGATGGGTTCGATCATGTCCACCCTGTATACAGGATGTCTCGGAACTGATGGTAGACCCTGAAATGGGGAGTTGGGGGTGAAATTCTGAGTCGATTGATATAAGCATGTATGGGCCTCGGACGAAGCCCTGAATTGTTATTAATTTTTAAAGGCGGGCCAATCGGGTGCGCCCGACGAGTCAGCGTACGCGGGTGAGTGGTACGCGCGTGGAGTGGGGGCTCGCGCGAGCACCTGATTGGCCCACCTTTGAAAATTAATAATAATTCAGGGGTTGCTCCGAGACCCATACATGCTTATATCAATCGACTTGGAATTTCACCCCCAACCCCTTATTTCAAGGACTACCATCAGTTCTGGGATACCCTATATATATATTTATACACATTTATACATATTTACATTGGATGCTCACCTGATTGAGTCTTTTTGTATCTCTCGATACGTTCATGAATTCTATGACCAAAAGCGATTACGTCAAGTCCCATCTTCGAGGGTGAAGCCAATGGATTCTGCCCTACGACCGACGGGATGCTTGCACTTCGTACGCGAGGGTCTTTCCGAGACAAATATTTTTCCAACGATCTTCACAGTAGTCACCGATGAGTTATTGTTTTGCGCGATTGCTTTCGTTCGATTAACTCTTATCTGTATACGCTTTTCACCGAAATTATTCCCTGACGTTTACACAAGACAAAGATATACATACATATATATATATATATATATATATATGAAAAAAATCGATCGTTGCACTCGTCTTGCCCCACTTATTTTTTTTCTGTCGGTTATTTTCCTCGCGACGCGCAGACAATCGTAAATTCACTTTTCAGGCCGAACGGCCGATCATTTGGAAGGACCAAATGCAAAACGAAACTGAATACATCGATAGGAGGAAATGAGCAAAAAAGCTGACTTTTCTGTCAATTTTAAGGACGCTGTCGACGGAAAAACGCGTGTGCTACGCGTCAATGTCTACGGCGTTCCTGAAAGGCTTCCCTTCGTAAACGCTACGAAACGACGCCCGGACGGCGTCGCGGTGAAGAGGGGGGAGGGGGAGGGGGTATAATTTGAACTTTTGCGCCTGCGCTATTTTTCTGGGATCAAACGGATCCCTCGAAGCTTACGCCCGTGGGCCGGGCACTTCCCTTGCCTCCGTTATTACGAACTCCTCGCTGCAATGACGCTGACTAATTGTAAGCCAGCCGCTTTTGCCTGGAGCCATTGGCACACGCGCGCTTATTTTTTTTCTTGCTCGGAAGCAATGAGGATGAAAAAAATCGATTTTTTAAAAATATGTTGAGTACTTTGGAAGATAATTAAAAATAAACGACTTTTTTCGAATATCTTGAGTAAGTTGGAGAAAATCGGGGATTTAATTTCATATATCTTCTTATCGAACGAACTCTTTTCCACTTTTGTTATGACGGAAGATATTTTTTTGCAAATTTCGATTGTAAAAATTGAATTTTTTCATGTTTGAGTCATTGTCGTAGCCTAAAACTGCCAGAAAATTGAATGCTGACAAGTTGAAGGTTAAAAAAAATTAATTTTCGTTGCGCTCCTATGACGCAAACTGCAACATCGTAAAATTCGCCTTTTGGAGTATCCGAAAAGTTTATTATTTATATTTATTTTATTATTATCTATAGATTTAATTATTTAATTATTATTTTTTTATTTATTATATTTTTATATTTATAATTTATAATTTATATATTATTTGAAAGTTTATTATTTATAATATATAGATCTAGAAATTCTCATAAAAGTGTGTGCACGCTGTGAAAATGTTTGCCCTGGCATTCTATAATTTTATTTATTGTTAGCCGCGAGCGAGGTTTGTATCGTAATAAATACACGCTGAGTAATTAATTTGATCGTTCATAAAGAATTTTGCGGCCGTTTATTCGTTTTTCCTTTTTTATTAAGTTGTTTGTAGGATCTCGAATAATACGTAGTCACTAACATGATTTGTACTCCAAACCACGAGCTGAGTAATAATTCAATTTTTTATTTGTAATTTCACGATAATTTGGTCGTTTTTCATTCGCTCTTCTCTCATTTCCTTCTGGTTGTGTTTCCTCAGCACGGTTTTTTTTTAGCAATGTCGTAGGAAGCGGGAATTTCGAGAGAGTCGCACGAGCCTTTTCAAGCCGGTCCGGCGAGCACGTGATCGCGGCATGATTTTTCACGCGCTCGGCGTGTTATGTGTATTCGAGTTCATCGCCGTACAGTTGAACCTCCATTAATGCTCACTTTTTTGTACCTCTCTATTGGTACGTTAAAACGTTTGAACGATTTTTATAATCCGACATTTTGAGTATTAAAAAAAAAACGCATTATTGTTGCGCTGCAACGACGCAAACTTCAACGTCATCGAAAATTCCGCTTGATTTTTTAAGGTAGACCTAGCGCGGTCGTCGGAAACAAAAATATCGCGAGCTACATGCAGTAGAGCATATACATAAATCTATAGTTTCGTAATAAAACTTTTCCTTCCGACTGTACTCTACAATGTGAGAAATGCTATACCAAGCTAGTAAACCGACTATAGATTTCGGCCGATGAACGATCGTGGCAACACTGTAACGAGTAACGTTACAGTGTAACGTAACGTTACAGTGTAACGTTACGTGTACGAGTAACGAGTAACGAGCTGACAGAAAAATCTGATCCTGATGGAAAATTTCCGTGATGCTTGGACTTTTATGTCAGATCAATGTGGATCAAACTAGTTGGTTATATTATCGGAAAAAAATAAAAATGTCAAACAGAATTCGTTTTAAAAGAAAGTGGCGGAAGGAAAAAGTCGTTGACAGTGAAATAAAACCTCTGATATCGATGGTCGAAGCCAAAAAGAAAAAATGTGTTGAAGGTGTTGGAGTCATCGAAAAAGAACGCTCGACAAGCAAGCTATGTGATGGGAGACGTATCGTTGAAAAAAAAAAAATTCGCGTTATAAAAATGTATATTTTATATCGGTTATGTTATCTTCATTAAGAAATAAAAGTGTTGGTTAACTGATAACTAATTAAAAACTTTCTTCGATTAAAATTTACTTCCAAATAAAACTTTGTGTTGTAGTATTATTTTAAATATGCCGCGCATTCTTACGTCCTTGGATACGTGGAACGATGCGGTGTTGCCATATCTCTTCTTATTATAGAGGACAAATATTTTTTACGGGAAATTATTCTGTCTTTACTGAACGTTTTTGGCAAAACCGAATAGTAAAGGCAGTCCAAACTTTTTGCACTCTTTCATTAACCAGCTTGCTATGTAAAAATAATTTTTCTTCAAAATGTATAAACACAATAGAATGGTACGACGAATTATGTGACCTGGCTTCTGGTCAATGCAGACCCTGCAGTGTTAAAAGTTGCAATTTTGAAACCTATTATCTCCCAATCTAAATAGTCGACTATTCTGAAATTTCACTCAAGCATGCATAATGACATGAACAATGCCTGGTTAAAATTTGAACAAAATGTATAGAAATCAAGAGCGCGCTCGTTCTACCTTAAAAAATATTTACGAGGGAGGTAGGCACGAAATACTCGATGCGAAAGAGTCGCATCAGTTTTAATCATTGTTTGATTCACTTTTTAATACTTTCTATCCCGATTCTGCGATTCTAAGGTTGTGT
The DNA here is from genome assembly GCA_951751655.1 of Ophion costatus. NCBI lineage: Eukaryota > Metazoa > Arthropoda > Insecta > Hymenoptera > Ichneumonidae > Ophion > Ophion costatus. The sequence goes on from OX632357.1 coordinate 30,350,240, forward strand.
AAGGGTTGTGTAAAAATTTCACGACGATTAGGAAGGTGGCTACCGAGAAATTAGAATCCACAAATTGCACGCAGCCTTATGGAAACTGAAGTAACTTTGCAATTCTATCAGCAATTAGCAAACTTTGCTATTTGTTTTCAAGAAATAGAAGAAATATTTATGAATGATCGTTTTTTTATTTCAAATATATCAAAAACAATAGTGGTTTTATGGTACGAGAAACGTCGTCCGTGAACGAAAATGAGTATTTAAATTTCCCGCTACTTTCGGTCTATGCAACGTTGCCCCTTATATTCTTATATGTTTTTCCTCAAGTGTGATTTTTTCTGTTGTATTTTTGGCATCATTTTTTATAACAAAAAAAAAAAAAATTGCAAAGTTACTTCAGTTTCCATGAAGCTGCGTGTAATTTGTGAATGCCAATTTCTCAGTAGCCAGCTTCCTAATCGTCGTGAAATTTTTACACAACCTTTCAAATGTTTTACATAATGACCTGTCAAATTTAAAAAATTTTATTACTATTTTCAATTTTGGACACAACATCCTTAACCATACAAAAAGGGTTTTTCAAATATATGGAAAACGTGCTCTTCAGAATAACCTCGGTGAATGAACTTTGGCACGGTGTCGTCCTAAAATCCATTATCTTACGATGACGCTAGGCCGCGGAATTCGTAAGGGCTCTCGTAGGGCATAGCACGTGCGGACTCTGCAATGGAAGGGGGGGCACTAACGGATCTGCAACTGTACCACCAACGTAGACGAACCTCAATGTATACGGCACCCTTCACTATAGCAAAATCCCCCCCCCCCCCGCGCCCCGGTGCTATAGTGTTGTAAGACGCGGCTGCCATATCGTGACAACGTGGGTCATACATTTTTATGCGCGCTCGATATTGCGACGCTTCCTTCATCGTTCGTGCATCAACACTCACCATTGCTCATTCACATAAATGAGGAAAAAAATAACTTTGTGTCAAACCATATTTTTTTTCGGCGCAGTATCTGCGACTTTTCAACAGCCTAGGCTAGGTAAAAGCATGGCGTTGAGTTTGCATCGTTGAGATGAAATTATAATTTTTTTATTTACTCCTTATTTTGACTATTATCGAAAATCATATTTTGTAGATTTAGTTTACGCAACGCTTAACGAGAATCCTAAAAAATGTTCGCGTGATTCTGACAGCTTAAATCTAGCGAAGGAAATTTTGGAAATTGAAAGCAAAAAAATTTCGTCGCATTCCAACGATGAAAACTTCATCGTTATGTGAAAACAAAAGAGAGGATGAGGGTGTAAAAAAATGGTTATTATTCTATATTGTTTCCATAAATCGCAATCCTGAGTGCAAACCATCAAGGTCAGACGATGGTAAGGCCATTCGAACATTTTATCATGAGAACATTATAATTTTGTGAAAATCAATTCGATTGTTCGTCTGCCTTAATGAGCATTCCCAAAAAAATGGTACATTCACGCCAACTCATGATTATCTTGAACGACTTTCGAAAATGAAATTCACGAATGTAGATCGCACCTTGAGCAGAACAGAATAATAAATGGTGCTGAAGTTTGCATCGTTGGAATGCAATGAAAATTCTTATATTTTTATTCCCTTATTTGTATTAGTCTACGGAATATTTTTTTGCACCTGTGGATCGTGAGTTTGCGAATGAGCGATATGAAAAATCGACGCAGGACGTTGGAAGCTAAGTTTGTCAAACTAAATCGGAGAAATTAAAAAAGAAACGATGATACATCGTTAATTTTCTCGTCAAACAGAAGTAAAAGTTTGGGTTTGTTTTTTGGGTTGTCTTGGGTTTGGGTTTGTTGGTTTTGTTTGGGTTTAGGTTTTTTGAGGCTGCGTTGTTTTTGTCTGTTTGCGTTTGGGTTTATATTGTTTGGGTTTGGATATGTTTGTTTGCGTTTGTTTGGTTTTGTTGGGGGTTTGGTTTTGTTGGGGTTTGGGGGTTGGGGGTTGGTTTTGTTGGGGGTTTGGTTTTGTTGGGGGGGTGGTTTTGTTTGGGTTTGGGTTTTTTTTAGATTGGGGTTTGTTTTTTTTGGGGTTGTTTGTTTTCGTTTGGGTTTGTTTTTTGGGTTGATTTGTTCGGGTAATTTATTCCGACCAATGTGTTACTAGAAAAAAAAATTAATCATACTAACCCTTCAGAGTGGGCTTCAAGAGAGGAATGCCCCGTTAAAATTTTCTGCAAACATTCAGTGACCCCCTCTTTTTATTGTCGTTGCGGAATCTTTAGATTTTTTACACGCGTGAGCAGTTTACTTCAGGCATCTGGAGTTATTTGCTTTATAAATGATTAGATAGAAATGTGGCCAGTATGGCATCTCCCTAATGCGCCGTACGAATGAGACGATTTTTAGTGCCGCAATTATTCGTTAAACGTTCGGTTTTTGCAGTAAATTCTTTGTCACATGCTGAATGCACTCTCCAAATGTTAAATCGATCGTGTAGATCGTTTTTGTAAAATGTGAAGTTGAAAAAAAAAACACTTTTTAACGTAGGGAGATGCCTATGAACAGATAACACAAGGAGCATATTATGACACTGATAACAAAATTTTCACAATGTACTGAGTGGCTTGACGGTTTTGCATAACATTTTAATCATTTTTTCACACTTTTTCATGCGTAAAGCTGCCATTCAGCCTTCGTAGGCATCTTCCTATGTTGAAAAGTGGTTTTTCAATGAATTTCGTATAAACGACGTAGACGATCGATTAAAAATTTGGAGGGTACATTCAGTAAATGACAAAGAATTTTCTATATGAATTTTAAAAAAATGGTAAAATTTTGTCAATTTTCCCGAAGTCCCTTAACGCGGTGCAGTTGAATCAATAAAACAGGCTGCAGAGTTCACACGAAATCGTCGCAATCAAAGGGGAGGGCAGTTCTGGTGTCTTTCCTTCAACTGAACACGTAGCGCCCTCGTAATTTTGTACGATCAAGCTTGCTCATCTTGAGCCTTTGGTGCATACAGCTCAGTCGGTAAAACAGACAAACATGCATTTTACGAAAACTGCATGGTGTTGCAGTTTGCATCGTTGGAATGCAACGAAAATTCTTCTTATTTTTTTTTATTTCTGCCTTTTTTTACCGTACCAACTCTTTTTTCCCGGGTTTAGGTTGTGGAACCCCAAAAAGGATGTTAAAAAATATTAAAGTTACTTGTATAGCCTAAATGTGGCGAAAAACATTGGGTACCAAAAACAATCGTTTCGTTGCATCTCGACGATGCAAACTTCAATAGTCCAAAACTGCACACTGCGTAGATCAGAGTTTCATTCGCCAAGTAATTAAACGTCGTGCGACTGCATTAATTGATGTTCGAAATGTGAGAAAATACTCGAGAACTGGGCACGACGAATGCGCTGAATGACATCGAGCCTCATTCATAAATAACGGTTGTTAATGCATTTCGTACACACGTAAACGAACGAAAAATGCAATATAAACACGTGTAATTAATTACTATACGGTTACAAGAGTGAAAGGTGTAAATTTGTAAATTTTATCTCGATATCAGGACGAAGAATGTTGATGGAATAGGGTGAATCTATTATTTTTGTAGAAAGCAATTTAGTGGAAAAGCTTGATTTTGTAAAAATTCATTCCAAGCCTCAATCAACTACAATACTTCTTGCAAAACCAATAAATCACTAGTAATAAAAGTCACTCGTCTGTGATTTGTTTTACATCTTCGTTTAATTAATTTTTTTCAAACCGATTATCTACTGATGATAAAATTGATTCGTCTTCGACTCGTTTTACGATCTCGATGATTTAGACGTAACGCTACAATATTTGAGAATACTACAAGATATGAAAAAAATGTACGGCCTCAGCGTCCCTTTCCCGAGTGTCCCTCGATTTACCAGCTACTCAAGGGCTTACACCTAGTTGGAATTTTTTTAAATATCGATTTTTATTTTCGACAAATTCGTTGAAGTTCGCATCGTTGGAACGCGAGAATTTGTTTTCTTTTCAATTGCACACACTTCATTTTGGCGATTTAGGGTGCAAAATCACTTAGGCGTTTTTACATACTGCTATTAGAGATTTACGATCTCAATTTGCAAAAAAAGGTATAAAAATAAGAATAAAGAAATGAAAAAAAGGAAATGGCTGCATTCCAACGATGCTAACTTCAACGACGTGGATTCTCAAAATATAGCATTTCAAAAATATTCTCGAATGGTTCTCAAAAATTCAAGAATATTCTCAAATATTTCTCAAAAATTCAAAAATATTCTCGAATATATCTCAAAAATTCAAAAATATTCGCGAATATTTCTCAAAAATTCAGAAATATTCTCGAATATATCTAAAAAATTCAAAAATATTCTCGAATATATCTAAAAAATTCAAAAATATTCTCTAATATATCTCAAAAATTCAAAAATATTCTCAATAAGTTTCAAGTCGATCCGTTCAAAACTGAGGGAGTTATCGGCGTTCATAATTAATTTCCGCAAACCGGTGATCTATAAACGCATTTTCCTGAAAATTGCTTTTTCAAAATCGACGAGATATCCTATCTCGAAAATCGCAGCACCAATCGACTTCAAATATTGCAAGCTTCTCTTACATATCAAAAAGCACTCCTTCCACGTAGCACTTTATTTCCCGATGCATCGTTTTTTTTTGTCAACGAAAATAGAGCGTTTTTTAAACCGTAAATCGATCTGCAACCATTTTTTTAAAATAAATATTTTATTAAATCATTTGTCCATGCACTAGATAATTTCATGCTCAAACTAAATACGTTTGAATTATTGATATTGAATTATTTGTTTCCGAGCAGCAGTCACCGCGAAGGACGTTTTTCAAACAACAGTTTACACGAACCATTGTATCCACCGCATTGATCAATATTTTTCAATAAAAAAATTCTAAAAGCTACTCAAAATCCCACTCTTTCATTTATAAGAACAAAAAATTGCCACCTGCACACGTTTGCCCAGAAAAAATGTTTAAATCCTCTTTTTTCGGGTGTAACGCCTTAAGAAATTAAAAAAGATGCGAACTTCCATATAGATGCACAGCGTGTTGCGTATATACGCACGTATTATATCATACACGCGACAATGATATTTTGTATTCAAACATTTATTTTCCGAATGGAAAACAGACACGAAATGTGTATTTATTTTGCAAACATACTCACGAAGTGTCGCAGACAGCTGGTCGCCTGCTCTGAGGTAATTCGTGAATGAAACAGTCCGCTAGATCCAGCTGAAAGTCTCGATGACCACTGTTCCAGATTCGAGGACTCGTCCGAGTTTATAGCAGTGATACGGAGCTCCAAAGGGGGCGAGAGCAAATGTGATCGTATATATTTGACGTTGTGTGAGGACTTCTAATCTTACTCTCTCTCTCTGTACATCACCATTTTCACTTCTACGTCTCTGTCACGTCTGCGTCTTATTATTGTCGGCCGAGCTCCACGATGATACCAATATCATCAATTCCGAGTTCACCAAACACTTACACATGTCGAGGCAGAAATATCGATAGGTCGCACCGGGTCATTTGTCACGCTTGGCTCTTATCGTTCTCGCGAAGGCCTCTTCTATCTGCCACGATGCTGCGTTCGAACGAACGAAACACCCACGTGATTTCGAGTTCAGAGGAACTTCAAAGATACGGGGAAAAAACGTAATGACGAGAAACAGCGATCCGCCACATTTACGGTGCCCAAGCTTTAAGGGGAGGGTAGGGTTTTGCACTTTTGAAAAATCGATTTTTTTTTTGTCTTTTCTTATAGTTAAACATTTCGAGAATACAATCCCAACATTTCGAGTCAATCAGAGCAAAACTCTCGAAGTTATTGACTGTTTATTCCCGCTCCTCTAACACTGCAGCTAACACTTCAAACGCGTTTTTCTCGAAACCACTTTTTCAAAGTCCGTGTTCACTGCCATTTGAAAACTACATGACCGATTTATTTGAAACTTGGTACACACTTTCTACATGTAAAATACCTCCCCCCAACGGTTAGGTTCAGATTTTTTTTTACATCGAGGGGGTTTTCCACCCCCAAAATGGCGGAATTTTTCGTGAACAATAGCACTTTTCACTTTACATGACCAAGAAAAATTTAGAAATGAAAAAAGAAAATTATCAAAGTTCGTTGGGGGGAGGATTTGATGATACTTTGACGAAATTTTAATGGTACGTGATTTCAGATAATTTCTAGCTGAGATACAGTGAACACCGCAAATCGTGTTTTTCCAAAGGCGTTCTTGGAAAAGCTTGGTCAGCGGCTTGCTTGTGGATATTTTCGCGTACAAATTTCACGGAATGTTCTTGAAATGACACTCAACAATGTACAAAAGGTTTCAATAAATTTACTCTATCCATATAGATGAAAAAAAAATCGCAAAAAAGTGTTTTTTTTCACGCTGAAACCCCTACCCTCCCCTTAACTAGTTATTCCCAGTTTTAACAGTCGAAAACAGCTCGTTTTTGAGATTTAAAAAAATAGAAAATCGCGATGATAAGTTTGTATGAAGAATAGGAATTTGAAAGAGTATCATCTGAAGACCTCTCTGTAATTTTTCGTGTCAAAACGTTTAATTATGATCGATTTACATCAAATTTAATCGTAAGAAAAATAGCGAGTGCTCAAAGGGAGTCTTGATTATTGCGAAAAAAATCGGATCATCGAATATATTTTTACATCTAGAAGAAGCCCTATAAAATTTCAGAAAGATGTATGCTTTCGAGATATTTTGCTCGTACCAAGTGGTAATAAATTCAATACCGGAAGTTCAAATTAAACTCGATATTACATGACAATTAGGTCAATAAGCGTATTTTTTTCTGAGAGCATTGGATTACTACAAGTGTTAAGTATGTAAATCTGATTATTTTTAAGAATCTGACGGATTCTCACTATTGCATACACTTTTGTAGCGACCGGAAATTGGGTTTGTGTACGTCGTCTCGGGATTTCATCACAAAAGTGCAATTTTTGTATTTTTGTATTTTTTTTCGCAATTTTTGTATTTTTTTTCTCTGTAATAAGGTCGATAACCGACCCTGAAATTTTACAGAGACGATTATTAACCTGTTTTGTGAAGCTCAAAAAAAAAATATGAAAATCCTATGGATTGAAGCCTGTCGATAGGACCTTAAGCTATCAGCGATCTCTCATTGGAGTCCGCAAAAGCGAAAAACTCGGCGCAACTCACGGTCTAACAATAAACATCCAACGGGCCGGACAAAAAAAAATACTGTCGGCCGATGATCATAGCAGTATCGATGAGTGCAGTCTCCCAAAATTCTGCGGCTCTTACGCGTCCCGCATGGTAAGGCGTCCTTCGATTCAAACTCGATTAATCATACCATTTTCCGATAAGAATCAGTGACTCACAGCTCCGCAACAACTCATTCTCATCGCTCGTGTATTGATGTCAACTTTTACCGCCTCGCTGCACGGATCCAAAGTTCGCGCGAGACGCGCTAGGATCACGCGGTTCTTTCGCAAGTACCGAAAATAGGCGAAACGACTTTTTCGACATGCACATTTGTCGGAAAAACAACTGCTTTTTCGTACTTGAGTAATATTACGCCAGATAGTCAACGAATGACTATCAGGGGATGATTTTTATGGCCTCCAATGACATCGTCGTTCAAGTGTTCGATCCTGTCAGCGCTCGACTTTGGATAACAACTTTCACGACAAACGAATACGTCCCTGCCAACTTCGTTGTGCAATGAACAAATTTTCTACCCGGACTGAAAATTCGTACGAACGATTGTGAAGTTTTTGTTAATTAATTTTGGTGCTTTGACAAGCCGAGGAAGCTCCGCGGAAAAAATTATCGCGATGGACACAAATTCGAAGGAAATTGTTGATCTCGATGAGAATTACGTGTACAACGATATGCTGGCGCGAGCCCTCGTCCAGCTGCTTCCCCAAGAAGGTAATCCAACCAGTTCAATCTTTTTCCCCTAGACGCGGACGATTGATCTTGATAAGTCCCTAGTGATTAACGTTGACGGTTTGTCACCACTTAGAAAGACCACACATTACCATGTGGCTGGAAAAACTGCAATCGGTAAGCGGCGATAAAAAGACCCTGACGACGAGGAACGATTACACGTGGTTATTGCTGTTGGCGATGCAAAGTGGCAAAATTACCGAACCATTCGACAAATTGCCACCGACCAAGGATTTGCCACCAATTTCCGATATTATGGTACTCGACAATCTTCAATAACGGCCCAAAGGCCAAAGTGCAGCTTTTCGTCATTTGAGATTCCTTATTATTTATCGTGCCTAGCCTCCGCATCTGTTCCGTGAAATGTTCGGGTCGGCGGAGCGTGATCTCTGCTGGATCGACGATCTGATATCCGACACGAACGCTGCCACTGACGACCAAGGCGGCCCCTCAAATTGCATCCCACCCCACAAATTTCTCGAACTCCAACCCAAACCCGTTAATGGAGTCACGTGCTATTTCTCGGTCTTCAGCAACGACCCGTGAAGAAAATCATCATGTTTCGGTGATGATTTTCCATTTTGAGCAATCATCAAAATTTGCGGTTAAGAAAATCATCATCTTTTCGGTGATGATTTTCAATTTTGATTCATCATCAAAATTTGCGGTGGGGGAGTAGCTCGAGACACTCGAATGGCTTTTTGCAATCCATATTCAATCAGTCTCTTCAATCATCGTTGGATCATGAAATAAAAACGAATTTATTGTATCACGTAGTCATTCGCAATAAAATGCGCTGTGTCAGGAATCTTTCTGCACTTGTAATCCTAAGTTGTCGACTGTGCTGAATTTAATTTTATTATTTTTAACGATTGTTTCAATGGACACAATAGCTCGGTTGGTAAGCTTACTCGGAATGGGAGCTTTGGAGTCACGTCCAGCCTTGCAACCCTTTTTTTCACGGCCGAATTCAGAGGCCCGTAACTTTTTCGATATTTTTTAAAATTTTTCACGAAAAAATTAAAATACTGGAAAATGAATAGTAAAAATATTTTTGGTAAATATTTACAAGTGGGGCTCCAGCTAGAAAAGGGGTTTAGAGATTTTGTACCGAGTCGGTGTATTTCAGGGCACTTTGTTTATAATATTTAAGTCGGGGGAAGACAATTTCAACCTTTATTTCAACGACCCGATGTTTGGTGACATCAAGTGGGTCAAATGACATGGGTTTGTTTGGGTATTTAGTATTTATTGATTACATTAATAAAATACCCCTCCCCCATAATAAAAAATGAATTTTCTTACTGCAGAATAGCCCCCCCCCCCCGAACACGTGAAAAATTTTTTGGAGCCGATTAGGGCTGGAGCCCCACTTGTAAATATATACCAAATTTTTTGTTTTTTTATCAAACTCGAAAAAACGCCCGAAATTTACGACCCTAAAAATATTTTGATATTGATGTTTGATCAAAATAATTGATAATAAATAGTTGATTTTGAAATAGTCATATCACACGATTTCTCTCGAAACTTCTGTTGTGAAAAATAAACGTTGCACATCTCTGAGTTCAAAGTCATCAATTGTGCACAGTTTGACGAGGAAAATAAAAACAATTGTCTCAGCAGAAAAAACTTCTTTAGCCTAGCTTCAAAACCGTAGTAATAGCTTCTCGTAAAAACACGTTCCCTGTTGAATATTCAAGACACGGGACTACAATTTTTTAAAACTTTACTCACTTGCAACGATTAATTATAATAGTCAACAAAAAATATCCAACCAAGAGTACAAAATGTCCATTTGACAATTTTTTTTCAACCCCTCGATCTATTTATTTCAGCCTATGAATTTTCGACGAGTGTCAAAGTTAGCAGGGTCGGAAATGCAATAGTATTTTAGCCCGGTAATGATGTCCGCATCACGGAACACTTAGGATAATCTTCTTTCTCATTTGATTCGTCAAAAGTCTCGCGGTGGCCGTTCGATCGCCAGATGGACGGATACAGTTCAGAAGAGACACTTGTATCGTGGCTGCTGCGCAGAATATATTGAGAATAATTCAATCGAATATCTATTTAAAACACATTATACGGTTGGTTCAGTGCCGACGATTTATCATTGAACTCGCTGTTACTGGATGATTTATTGCCGCAAAGCAATCAGTCGATTTGCGATGAGCTACCACATTAATGGACCGAGAGCCAATTCACAATAATATCCAAAATTATTATAGGAAAGGTAAGTACAGGATGTCTTGAAATGACTTGACATTTTTGTTTACTATTAAAACGTATTATTTATTTGGAAGGTCCGAATATTTTCATTTCAATATAAGGTACAAACATGAAGGTTATGTGTGGAACACAATATCCGACAAAAGGCCGAGGGAGAATTTCATTAATGGTGCATCCAATTGCTTCCTTGAGCTCCGGAATGGTCTGTGGATCATTGGCATACACTTTTCTCTTTAAAAAACTCGTTATATGAGAGTGTAGTATATTCAACAATATATAGGAATTCAATAATATTCAATAGGTAGGTACACAGTAAAAGATACATAGGAATGTTATAAGTAAATTAATATAACACAGTTATATAATTAGTAAATTTTTTTAGTATATATAATAAGTAAATTAATATAATACAGTTATACAATTAATATAATACAAATTAATATAACGTACAGTATAACTAATTTACACTGATATGAGCCCAAATCTATCGAACTTATTGCACTTGAACTCGAACAAAATAAATTAAAATATATTACACGTTTGCAACTCTCAATAAATTGCCTGCACATTTTTATATTAAGCGGAAACACCATTGTGACGGGCGACATTTTTTTTTCTCTCAAAGTATACATATTCAAGAATATGTAAAAAAATATTCAAGTTAAGATATCAAAAATGATGATAAATAAAAACGTCCAGTGCTCAAGTGACGTTCGGATGAACTGGAAATGAACAGTGCAGAGAGTTAACTGCTGTTACGAATGTTATAATGAAAGTGTGAAATGTACGAGTGCTTTCAACGAACGTTGCTACAAAACAATGCGATCTTCATGCTCGAAAGACGTCAAAAAGTTGAGTTTTAATGCTTTATTAATGTCTTCGCACTATAATGATATCAATTTGTGAACTGTAGGGAAACGAGGGCAGGACTTACGAAATTACATACGATTGATTAAGGGGGTGTCCCTCTTGGGAAACTAAACAAATTTTTTTTTTGCATTTTGTTATAGTGTTCACTTTCAAGAATATTTTAAGACCAAACGGACCCTGAAATTCTACAAATTGATGAAGAAACATCTACAGTAGTGGAACAGTGTGCGTCGCGTTTACCGCGATCCGTCGATTTTGAACCCGATTATCTCAAAACTACGTATCTTGACACGGCGGGATTGATATCTTGAGGAACTTTCAAAAATGAGATTTTATTTGGAGAAGCTGTCATTCTTCGTATTTTTGGATATATTTGATTAGTTTTTTTTTTATCTTCGTTTCAGATTACATTTGAGCCTGATAGAGCTCCCGCCTTTGGGCGAGGAAAAAATTGGTGATTTTCATGACTTTTTGTTCAAAGGGTAGATTTATTCACCTTTTTCAAACTTAGGGTGTTTTATCACTACTTTCGGCAGTTACGAGGTATTTTATCATTTTTTATTCATCTTTGAAAATGGCAGAGGTATGGCACGATCTTCTAAGCCAGTTGCGGCGGATATTGTCATACGAAACATTCTGCAATAAAAAAACAAGTTTTTCTTAGCTATATGTCACGCCATATTTGAAAATGCAGTTTAGACCGTAGCATATCTACGCCATTTTTTAAAATTAATTTTAAAAAACCACGTAACAGCCAAAAGTGGGTATAATACATACCTTAAGTCCCAAAACCATTAAAGAAATCTTTGCTGTTCAAAAAAATCTCGAAAACCAGCAAACTTTTCCCTCGCCTACAGGTATCTACCCCCTTAAGGGTAAGGTAAGGGTAAAATGGTATGAATCCACAAATACACACATGGCAACCTCAAATAATTTGGTTTTTTGAACTTCCATGCAAGCAAAATTGTTTCGAACGATTTTTTTCCTAATTTTTCAGTTCTTCATTTTTGCATCATCATAAGCCTTTCCTCTGCAAATTAGGGCCGTAAGTTTTTAGTAAGAATACGAAAAAACGTTCGAGTTATTTTGCCAGCCTTAATCGGCCAAATGAAGTTTGTGCAATTGGAAGAAAACTAATTTTCGTCGCGGTCCAATGACGATGCAAACTTCAACGTCGTCATTAGTTACTCCCATGAAAAACCATTGGCTGACAGGGTGCTGTCAGCCAATGAGATACGTCTCAAGCATGTAGAGTACTGTACTAAACAGTAACAACAGTTTGGCGGGAAATTTGAATTTGAACAAGTGAAAATTCATTTTCACCGTGATCAGCGCACCATCATTAAATTTCTATCGCTAAGTTTGAGCACAGATGCGAAACATCGATTCGCTCATTCCAAGTACTACCGTCGGGAATCGACTCTCCGAGACTCGAATCTTCGATTAAGGATGTTGAGTCCCAAATCGCAAATGATGATAAGATTCTGAAAATTTGGTATGTTTTTGTATGAAGTATTTCAGAGGTCGTGTCAAAATTTCACGACAATTAGGAAGCTCGTTATTGAACAATTAACATTCACAAATTAAATGTTGTTTTATGGAAACTGATGTAACTTTGTAATAAGTTTTTTTTTTGACCTCTCAATTTTATAATATCTACAATATACTGAAAGCAACGGAAACAAAACGAAGTTTATTGATAATTTTTTTTTTATTTCTTTTAAAAATTGTTCTTAACAAAATGTTAATTTTTTAATAACGAGCTTCCTAATCGTCGTGAAATTTTAACACGACCTCTTAAATACTTCATACAAAAACATACCAAATTTTCAGAATTTTCTTATCATTTTTTATTTCAACCCTTAAGGAGGTTGGAGTAATGATGATAGAATTCTGAAAATTTGGTATGTTTTTACATGAAGTATTCAGGAGGTCGTGTAAAAATTTCATGACGATTAAGAAGCTATTTATTGAACAATTAACATTAACATGTTTCATAGGGACTCAACATCCTTAAAACCAATACGTGAATATCATCCCTGCCAATCGATGATACGAGCGACATTGCCTTTGCATGTTAATTAACTCACGTGGTCTTTAGAGGCGCTTTGGAAAAAAAAAAAAACGTCGGACTTGTCAGCAATACACGCTTAACACGCGTACAGAGAAGGAGGGTGGGGGAAGATACGCACCGCGCGGAGGGCAAGAAAAACTTTCCAGGTAGAAATATTCCGATGGTTTACCGGCTTCGCCATTCCTCGCTTTTTTCAATTGCACGAGGCAAACGTCCCTGATAGGACGATCCATTCACCCCCCTCGCCAGAAAGATTGTTCAATAAACCAAGTGCAGAAACACCTCGTTTCATTAACGAAGTTAAGCGTGTCGTTCGATGAACACGTTATCCGTCAGTCGTGGCCGAGACTACAAACGAAACGCGCGGTCACCACACACATTGATCTCGCAATTTTTGTCGTTCTACCCAACGATTGCGATCCGTCGATTTCAACTTTGGAACATTTTTCGGCCGAATTAATCGAAATCGCTAGAACTTGCGATATTTACGATCCTTCAGGACATTCCATGAGTTCGACAATTGACCATCGAGGCGAGTTCTCCACGTAGTATTCAGGGATCACCACAGTGTCGAAAAATAGCGGATTTGCGCGATTTTTTTTTTCGATGGTTAAATTACCCTAATCAATCTGGTTTTTTTTTGTCAAATCAAAGCACTCGTGAAGAACGGAAAATCATTTTTTTAACGTTTATTTTTATTTTTTTCACATTTTTCTTAACGGTTGAACATTTCTTCAAAAAGAGAATGCTCACGGTGTCCACGGTTGTGGCCGTGAATATTGTCTGACACGAAATTTGTGAAAAGATTATTAATCAGTACGAAAACCAAGGAGGTTCATTCAAATTGAAATTGACAAAATGGTGGCGGTTTGAAAAAAAGTTGCTAATTTAGCCTATTTTTTCGACAGTTTTGCGTTAAAAAAATATAAAGATTTATAAAAATGTTTTCATAGTGAAATGAAAAATGGCGTGACGAATGTGTCAAAATTTGAGACGGGTAGCTTGAAAACTCTTCCTTTGAGAGTGTACACCGTTTTTAAAAATGACATTTCGAAAAAAATGCGTTCAAAGTTTCAAGTGCGGTATTTTCATATAAATTATCTATTTACGTTTATGTAAGTGAAATTTCCATTCTCCGGAGAATTTTTCTCCCCAATATTTCATCGGAAATTCCCGTTCACGTCAAATTCTGCACTTGGGCGAATTTAAAATTGGAAAAAAGAATTTCCGGTGGTGACTCGATACAATACGACTTGTGATAAAATTGAGTGATGTATACATCCCAAACCCATTGACTGATTAATTCGTAAATTGATATCAAAAGCCAATCGGATTTCAATTAGAAGTCGTAGGTTCGGTTTATTTTATTACATATTATTTTTCATTGGCATTTTCGCATTCCTCGCTGAAATGTATAGAATTTCACTTTTTGAGAAACGTCAATGTTCTGGTCGGGAATAAATTTTCAAAAATACGTTTTTCGTCAATTTTTTTCCAGCCCGGACCTTGACATTTCCGTGCATAAGCGAGGCGGAAAAACGTCTTTTTACATTTTTATTGCCAACCTGATCCAGGGAAGGGCGCCAATAAAAGAAAAAATCGCGTCAGGGCCAAACACAAAGTTGGGATTGCGTGGTCACTTTTCTACGCGGGTTGTTATCACGGGAGGTGGTAGCAGGGAGGGGGAGGAAACATACAAGCAGCAAGGTAGATTTAGATTGAACTTGTGTACATTTCAATATGAGCCCACGATCAGTGTGTTTCGCTACACCGAGTGAGTAATTTGAACCTTATCGAAATCCTACGTTATCGTTACATCCAAAACCACCAGTTATCATAAAACCTCGCGATCTCCAAGATAGTGTCGAAAAAAATAAGGGGTCGAAAATCTGTGATTCACCGGTATCGATCTCATTCGAAAATACCGACATGTTCGTCCAGCTCACTCGTGTTTATCGTGTCGACGAATATAAATATTTGCTTAGTGACAATAGTGGGATAATCGTGTTCAGTAGTTAAGAGGCTACATATACCTAGAGGCACGAAAAAAATGGAAAAATTCCGATTTTTTTTCTTTGGTAAACGGTTGGTGACAAAGAAACGCATTTTTTTTTAATACAAAAGGTACATATGTTGACAGCTTTAAAAAAAGAAAAATCACCAAAAAAATACAGAAAAATAACATAACTATGGCGGCTGGCAAATGATGAATTTTTTTCGCGACGTTTAGCGGTGGACACTCTCCAGCTTAAACGGTTCGTCCGAGATCCAAAAACCAAACGGATTATTCGAGGTTACAATAAATAGGAGTCGTTGACGATCGTCGATTTTCAAGATAATTTTTTTTAACAACGTGGCGACGAATTGAAACACGAGCATACGAAATGTGTGAAAAAAGTCGTCATTTTCACGAAACTATTACAAAATGAAGATCGATTTGAAAAAAGTGAGATCGTCAACGATCTGTAAATGTTTCTCATCGTGTCTCCCGCAAATTTGGAAACAATCCATTAAGTAGATCTCGGGATATCATGTCCACCGCCTTTAAAAACAGTGTTTCGAGAAAAACGCGTTTAAAGTTTGAAGTATCGTGCTGCAACCGCGCTCGCCCGGCTAGGAATATTTCAATGAAATTTTGAGGGAATATAGCTGAAAGGTGATAGTATTGAATAAAAATATTTACGAAACAAGCAATTTTTTACCCGTAGATCAGCCCGTTAATGTTGCTGAATCGCGAGTTACCAAAATATATCGCCGCTTAAGGGGACTTCTCACTTTAGACGCTAAAAAGGCTACTTTCATGATTTTTTAATACGTTTATATTATAGATATTGATATAAAAGTTGTTACACTTAATAAAAATACTTTTGAAATACATTAAAAAATTTTATTCGTTTATTTAAATCACTATTCAAGACGAAATTGGTAGTGAAAAAATGTCGCAAAAAATTGTAGGTCTGCGCTGTTGATGAAATCTCGGATATGGATCACCCGAAACAGAAAAATCTGGATTGGATTACAAAAATACATAATTATTTTTTTAAATGTATTTCGAGAGTGTATTTATTAAGTGTAACAACTTTTATATTAATATCTATAATGTAAACCATTGAAAAATCCATGCAAATAGCCGTTTTTAGCGTCTAAAGTGAGAAGACCCCTTAAAAGACGCATTTTTGAAATATGGGAGACGAAACGAGGAATGATGACGCTAATCGCCGAAAAAAAATATCACCTCAATGAAAAACGTGGATCTCCCAAACGAGAATACCAGCGAGAATGTTAATAGCGATCTAACGATCCAGGAAGAATTTTCGCCCGACCCTTTCCCATGCGTATCGTTGTAAATAAACGTTCGTCAATTCTGTGCTTCGGGTGACTCAAAGCACGCGAGATCTGCCGATTATCTATATCCGAAATCACGTACACGCATATCATATATGGTATAATATGATTGGAAGATCCCGTCGTCGTATTCTCACTCGTCTCGAAAATTATTTATCGCGAAATGCAAGGAGAAAATACCTATTTTAAGAATGTGAGTCCCAAATCGCAAATGATGATAAAATTCTGAAAATTTGGTATGTTTTTTTATGAAGTATTTCAGAGGTCGTGTAAAAATTTCACGACAATTAGGAAGCTCGTTATTGAACAATGAACATTTACAAATTAAATGCTGTCTTATGGAAACTGATGTAACTTTGCAATAAGTTGTTTTTGACCTCTCAATTTTGTAATATCTACAATATACTGAAAGCAACGGAAACAAAACGAAGTTTATTGATACATTTTTTTTTATTTCTTTTAAAAATTGTTCTTAACAAAATGTTAATTTTTTAATAACGAGCTTCCTAATCGTCGTGAAATTTTAACACGGCCTCTTAAATACTTCATACAAAAACATACCACATTTTCAGAATTTTCTTATCATTTTTTATTTCAATCCTTAAGGAGGTTGATGTAATGATGGAATTCTGAAAATTTTGTATGTTTTGACATGAAGTATTCACGAGGTCGTGTAAAAATTTCATGACGATTAAGAAGCTATTTATTGAACAATTAACATTAACATGTTTCATAGGGTCTCAACATCCTTAACGTTACTGAATCAACGCTGTGTGTAAATGACTATCTAGTCAGGCGGTGGCCCTTATTATCAATAATACGAAGAGAAAACATCCGCTTGAGTTTTGAACTCGTTATTGAAATAATCGCCAATTTATTCATCCGTTACTCGCGGCCTCATTCAATGTCAACTTGATTCCACTATCCTGCCAACATCGTAGTTCGATAGACGTATATTTTTATGCCCATTTACATAGCAGTCGATCTCCCGCGAATATATTCCGCTGTACCCCGTCTCTAATTTTGAATAATTAACGATCCATATCGTAGATCGATAATCCATCGTGTTATAAATCTGCTTGTAATAACGTTTCGCTTCTGGTAGATCGAAAAATACATTTTACCACCATCGACGGACAATTCCGTTTTGGAAAATTGAAAAATTAAAATGAATTTGCTGAATCGAAAATATTGTAAAATAAAAAATGTCTAAATGTTGGCTATTATAAGTAAACGCGAATTTAAAATGCTGTACTAAGGTTGCCAGCTCATTTTCGCAGTGTCTCAGAGTAGAAGAAAATCATTTAAAGAGGGCGTGTGTTTTATTCTCATGAAGGACCTTATTTATTGAAACAAAAGTCATTAAGGGTTTACATACCTTCGGATGGTCGGAAAACAAAGCTTTTTTTTGAGATTTTAAAAAGAAATTCTAATGAAGCTATCAAAATGAAGTTTGGGCGGTTTATTTTAAATATGTGTAGGTACACAAATCAATTTTTTATTTTTCAAAAAATACAAACTGTTGGCCCAGTGAGCGGTAGAAAGAAAACGCCTTTTCTTGAGGAAAAAAAGTCCATCCTAGAAAACGATCTGGGAAGACATTTTTTTTCGTAATCTACATGAGTTTTGCTAGCGAAGGACAAACGATTATTACAAAATAGCGATTTTTACAAAATGGGCGCTTTTTGACTAAAAGACTCCCTTCATCTGTTTACAAAAAAAATCGTGTGGTCTTCGTCGACGAATCTACAGTTGAAGTTTAATGTCAATCGGTTGAAAATTGTGAGAGCTACGAGTCCGCCAGATTTCGAAATCATAATTTTAAAAAACGGCATTTAACATTTTTTTAACCATTTTTCTTCGGACTATATCGTTATCGGGATGTTTATACATATCGACCGTATCATCTTTGGGATATTTATACATCATTTAAGCCAATAATAACAAATACTTCTTTTTAAGGTATACACTTTTTAAGGTATACACAGGTAGTGATCACTGGTCGTTTCGACAGCCTCGTTGATTCCTTCCTCATTGTTACTGCTTCTACTTTAACTACTTGGAATATTTTGCAAAAAATGTGGAAGCTGATGCAATAAAGATTTGTCGGCTTCATTGAGACGTGTCGCACAACCAGGAATAATACGCGATCAATTAACGCGACCATTCTCATTACTTCATACTTCATTAATTAATAACATAGTCTGCAACACGCGGTGTGACATAAAATTTGTATTCTCTCTCGCTGTTTATTGTGAACATCATTAACGAAGTTCGACACTGAGAAATAAAGTATAAAAATCGCGAAAACTTTTTTTTTCGTATGAACGCGATTTTTTTTTCGTATGAAAAAGTGTTTCACTCATAAAATTAATTATACAGCTATTTCGTATGAATATCAAGCTTTGAGAAAATATATTTTTTTTCGATGTTCAAAATGGCTGACTACTAATATTTTCTTTTATCTTTTTTTTAGGGGCTCCGCGGCGTGACATTTAGCATCCACAATTTTTTACCTAGAACAAAAAACAAAAATTCTCGTCAATCTATATTAAAATACCTAGAGAAGTACGTACGGAATTCAAAAAATATTGTTTTGTTCAAAAGTTGTAGGTATTTGAACTTAAGAAATGAATTTTCAGTGAAACATTTCGTTATAACTGCTCATAAACTACTCATAAAATGAAAACGTTTTCGATTAATCAGAAATGCCGTACGTACTTCTCTGCGAAATGCAATTAGGAACATAACGTTTAAATTTGAAGTAAATCGAGTGAAAATTGTTGAAGTTATTTGTCACGCCAATTGGAAAAAAGCTGTTTCGAGAAGTTTCGAGTAGTCGGCCATTTTGTACATCAAAAAAATATATATATTTTTTTTCTAACAGCTTGATATTCATACTAAATAGATGTGTAATTAATTTTATGAGAGGATCACTTTTTCATGCGAAAAAAAATTGTTAAATTTGCGCCTGATTTTTTACCCGTTACTGTGTCCTAAGGCTTTAACGTACGAAGTATATAGTCGTTACGGATTAACGCCCAGAATCTATTTACCATCTCGTGCTTTTGATCAAATTCAGATGGGCTTAAATTATCGGCAATATTAAGAGGTAAAACTGGTTTTACATGTCGACGCTGTACGCGACGTATCGTAAACGTGTTTCTCGCCAATATCCGCCAAACTATGATCTATTTGAAACGAAAAAAATAAACACATCTTCACCCAGCTTTGACAACTTTAAGATTGACAGCTGCCAATTCCGTCCACGATCCATACAAATTATGGGCGGCCTGCTCGGTGATGGACATAATTAAATTACATTGCAATTTGATTATTAATCTGGCTCCAAAGTAATTCAATTACAGAGTAATCTCATTGAATTGCACATCTATGGTAATTAAACAAATATGAATGTACAACATTAGTTGTAATTACATTACAACTAAGGTAATTGTAAAAACTATTGTACTAATTGTAATTGTAACCAAATTACTCAATATATATTATGTAATCTGTTATAATGTATTTAATTACAAAGTAATCCGATTACAATGTAATGTTAATCTTACAGCATACTCACTGTACTTACAGTACTACTGGCTGTACTTACAGTATTACTTACTGTACTTACAATATTACTTACAGTATAGTTACAGTAATACTTACAGTATACTTACAGTAATACTTACAGTATACTTACAGTAATACTTACAGTATACTTACAGTAATACTTACAGTATTACTTACAGTATTACTGTAAGTATGCTGTAAGTAATACTGTAAGTACAGTGGTACTTACAGCATACAGCTTACAGCATACTTACAGTAATACTTAGGGTATACTTACAGTAATACTTACATCTAAATACTTACTTACAAGATTACAATACAATCGTAATGTAATTACGTTATTACTTATTGCATAATATAGGTGAAAATATCATCTTAACCTCTAAAGTTGGATCAAGTGTGTCGTGTCAACTTTGGAAACACACAACTTTTGTGCCTGGTGAACACGCAAGCAGCGCACACTACTGTAACGTGCGATTACCACATGTAAGGTCCACTCGCGCTCGTGAATTGCAAGAGCTGTAACGCGGATTTTTGTAACACGCACAATTACATTATTGCAATTAATGTTTAATCGATTGATTTGTATCAGATTAGCTTCTAATTAAATTACGCAGTAATTAATTACACTTTTCGTAAGGAGTTACTTGAGTAATCTGTTACAAAGTAATTAAATTATCAATTACAGTAATTGTAATAGTTGGTTGTTAATTAATTGCTCTTTGCCCATGTCTGGGCCTGCTCACCGCGTTTAAAAACATTCTACGCGGCATTTTATTAAAGAACTTTGCGGAGCCGTGCTTTATCGCTCCTCCAAGGCCTCACGACAGCACTTTTCACACAATTCTTTCTCTCACTCGTGTGCGTTCGAAAAGTCTCCCAGAGCAGCTACAGTAGTACATTTTCCCACCAACAAACCCAAACAAATGCATCATGATGAAAAATACCCATTTTTATTACCCAATGTCCACGTAATTTCGGAATTGCTATTCTTCTATTATTGTACAACAGGTGGTCATGGAATAATAATTTTTTGTCACTCGTGGAGGTTCGTATTTTCGTATGATTTTACGATATTAGCTAAACAATAGCGCGGACGCACGAATTATGTTTTTTTAACTTTGTTGAAGATTTTTGCCAACCTTGGTGTAAAAGTTTTGTGCTACGTGAGAAACGTGTCGATAAGCGAGAGAATGGGCTTCAGAGATACGTACCCGGAATACATGTTCTACGAGCATGAATGGGGTCTCGCGAATTGGAGAAACGAGTGTGTTAAGAAGGGTGGAGCGTTAGTCACAATTCAAGATAAAAATAAAAATATATATTATTGTCCAGACAATACTAAATCTTTACGTATTTTTTTGAATTTTTTGTACCCCAAATTACCGGCGATAGAAAATAGTTTAATGTATGTTATTTTACGTGCGTTTAGATGGACAAGACGTTCACACTACGGGTAATGTCATTTTCTTGGCCATTCAGCACCGAGATAAACCATTTCTAACAACGGATTAACGCAAAATAAAGCTTTGTAAATATTTAGAAAAAAAAACATCTTGACCATCGTAATCCATGTGTATTCACTCTGCTTCAGCTCCGACATTTTCATGATAAATTAATTTAGAATAAATATTTTGTATACTTGTATATAAATTGTTTTGTGTTCTTGTAAAAAAAACTCTGTTTTGTATACTTGTATAAAAACTTTGTTTTGTATACGTCTATAAACAGTTTTATATACTTGTAAATCAATGTTTAAATATACTATTAAAGTATACCTACAGTTTGATAAACGAAAAATAATTATTTCTTCGTTTAAAAAATCCCTCAGAATTGCTTTAATTTTTCCGACTAAATGTATATCTCGCCTCAATATTAATCAATGGTATTAATAAATAATCTCGTGACAATGATGAATAGGCATAATCGTAGATGCCTCAAAATTTAATTCCGAGTTGTCAGCTCATTCGAAATTTCATCCACTGACGCAGTTTTCTCATAATAAACGTCGATAATTTGACACTTTTTCAAATTGGTACTAACCCAAAAGTTTTCCTTATTCACGTTATAAAAATACAAAAATGTTAAATTTTTCCCTTCAATTGTATATTTTATGAAAAATTAGCATCTACAGAATAAATCTATACCTCGTATGCAGTTTATCGACGTTCATTGAAAAAAAAAAAATTCGCAAACCATCATTTGACTCAACTGGACCGCTCCAGCCTCCTTTAAGGGGCACGAATTGCAAGCGAACTGCACTGTAGCCATAATATTGAGAAAAAATCACACCGATTCGGCAATGTCGTTGAAAAATCTTTTCCACGCTTCCAGCTTGTGCAGCGAAATATCGTCATGCTGTATGGAAACATTGCGTGAAGGAATGCACACGGTTTATCTTCCCTTATTAATATTCCCACTACACACATTGACACGTTATCCGTACTTTCCTCGAGCAAGTATCGAGTCATTTGTTCGCGTCATGATCTTTTGTGTTACGTTTATTTTTTTTTTAACAATAACCAACAGAATGTGTATTCTTTTCGTTAGGCCAGAGCACGCTCTTTGTATGCAGATTCTTTGCATTGCTTCGACGGGATACAGTGGAAAATGAATTGACAGATTTTGGCTTTTTTCATACTCAGGTGACGATGTCGAAAAAGCAGAGGGCCCGGTAGATTTCGAAAGAGCGATAGCACTGACAGGTATCGTCACTTGGATATTTATGCATCTCCTTAATTGATAATTTCTCGCTGTGGACAAATGCCATTTTCGTTTCGATGACTAATACGAGACATAATTGAATTTCAACAGGATATGGAAAATTCAACTACCTTCTTCTTTTGGCCATACTGCCGGCAGGATGTGCCAGCATCTATTCCTCGACCTCCATGTCCTACGTTCTACCCTCAGCGGGATGCGACCTTAAGCTCACTCTCTTCGACAAGGGAATCTTAAACGCGATGCCATTCGCAGGTATTTCATCGCTGAATATTACGAAATTATTTAATCGAAAATCCTCGTAAAATTATCATACCAATTTGATCCTATTGGATCTAATGTTTTTTTTTCATAGTATTGATTTGACTATTGTCGAGTCCAAATTCGTTTTTTCCCCTTAATTTCGGGTTGCCACAAATGTCAATATTTCACTTTTATTCGGATGACAGCTTGCGAAGTCTTTGAGTTTGAAAAAAAATGAGATTCGTTGCAATTGTGCAGGCCTAATGCACTTTTGTTGTACCAAACGAAAGGTGCATTGAAAAATAAAATACGCCGGGGTGAAGATAAGCGGGATTTGAAAAAAAAACCTTAAAAGCATGCTCATTTTTTTATTCAATTTCCAGATCCAAATGGAGGCTACAATACTAGTGTTAAAAACGGTTTTTTTCTCGGTCTCTTAAGGGGTTAGGCTACTGTGACGACCCGAAAATCAGGGTTATTGAATAAAATTAGTTTTGAAGGAATGAGCGAGATGAGGTAAATATCGTTTGGACATTTATTTGTATGTGCATCAACATTTGTCTACCGAATTTCACAAAAAGGTATTCAGAATTAAAGAAGTTATAAACCCGGCCACTCGGTTGATCTGAAACAAAAAAAACAATTTTTTCTTTTTAAAAAACGATAATATTGGCTAAAGCTTGACCGAGCTTTTTTTCGTTATCGTGTTTCAATCAGCAAAAAGAATGTTCAATTTTTGTTTCGATTTTTCCAGGAAAAAATGACATCACTATTGTCAATAACTAATGAAACAACAATGTTAAGAACAAAAAAACTTCGGTCGAGACTGAACTATTATTTCAAGTCAATCCATTCATCAGATGTCGAGAAATCGTGTACACCGTTTTGAAAAACATCATTTCGGGGAAAATGCGTTCAAAGTTTTACCAGCAGTTCTATATTTGCAATCAAAAGTTTACCTTCAATCTGCGATTTCTGCAGAAAGCAGAAAAACGTAAAAAACATAAAAAATGCTGTTTTGAGAGAAAAACATTATCATTTCTTTTTCAAATTCGTGAGGCCACTGAGACGTCAATATTTATCTAAATCAGCCTGTAATGATTTTTTTTATTATGAAATTTATTATCCTTTTTAACCTTTTTTTTTACTTCATGGCATACTTATCTCAGAACAGCATTTTTTGTGTCATGACGGTTTTCCTGTAGATGAGCGATTTGTTGGACTCTTTTATTCGAGTTGCCTGAAGTGCCTATCCATTTTTTTAAATTATCACAGTAGTCTTTCTTCGATGATTTTTTGATAACTTCGATGGGTTTTAAATAACATGCAATTTTTTAATTTTTTTTAACGCACCTTAAAACGCTCATTAGTAGTCTATTGCACAAAAGAAAACAAAGATCAGTACTTATTCGACTCTTGGGGATGTAAAGTGGAATATGGTGGGGAATGTATTAAGGGGGAAGAAGCCTGTACAAATGGAAGCTTAAAAAAAAATGCTTATTCGACTCGTAAAATGACGGCAATAACGATGACTTCTACCGTTACCAATAAATTTTTCGTACCATCATTCCTATTATTTTTATCGTAATCTTAATTCACTCTAGGCATGATCGTGTCGTCCTTTCTCTGGGGTTTTATGACCGACACATTTGGCCGTAAAAAGATCCTTGTGTACGGGTATCTGGGCGGGTGTACGGTCACATTGTTGAGTTCGCTGTCGCAGAACTCGGCGATGTTGATATCTTTCAAATTCTTAAGTGGCTTCGTGTAAGTATAAATAATTCTACATCGTTGCTCCAAAAGCGAAGCATTCTATCACGCAAAGAAATATGCTCTAGACGAAAATTCGCGCGCTTTGCGTCGCAATAAAATTCGCACGATTCGAACAATTGATAAGGCAAAATTTCCATTGAATTTAAAAGGCGTTTTTTCGCTGCGTCTCTCTCCTCAACGGAATAAACATTATCAAGCGGGCGGTAGCGTCGCGTTATTTGGAACTTGCTAATTATTTAAATCCAATGCAAACAGTTTATCGGGACCGTTCTCAGCCCTCATGTCGTATCTCGCGGAGATTCACAGCGACCACCAACGCTCCCGAATTTACATGTGGCTCGGAATATTCTACTCGATCGCGCATATCACTATTCCCTGTAAGTAACGACTCCACGCCATTCGCTATTCTTAAGGATGTTGAATCCCTATGAAACATGTTAATGTTAATTGTTCAATAAATAGCTTCTTAATCGTCATGAAATTTTTACACGACCTCCTGAATACTTCATGTAAAAACATACCAATTTTTCCGAATTCTATCATCATTACTTCAACCTCCTTAAGGGTTGAAATAAAAAATGATAAGAAAATTCGGAAAATTTCGTATGTTTTTGTATGAAGTATTTAAGAGGTCGTGTTAAAATTTCACGACGATTAGGAAGCTCGTTATTAAAAAATTAACATTTTGTTAAGAACAATTTTTAAAAGAAATAAAAAAAAATTATCAATAAACTTCGTTTTGTTTCCGTTGCTTTCAGTATATTGTAGATATTATAAAATTGAGAGGTCAAAAAAAAAACTTATTGCAAAGTTACATCAGTTTCCATAAAACAACATTTAATTTGTGAATGTTAATTGTTCAATAACGAGCTTCCTAATTGTCGTGAAATGTTTACACGACCTCTGAAATACTTCATACAAAAACATACCAAATTTTCAGAATTTTATCATCATTTGCGATTTGGGACTCAACATCCTTAAGGGGCTACATTTACCTGAGAAAAACGGCCAAATTCCGATTTTTTTTCTGGCAAACGGTTGGTGAAAAAGAAACGCATTTCTTTTGACACGAAGGTACATATAATGAGAGCTTTAAAAAAATCACTAAAAAATACAAAAAAACATGGCTTCCGGCGGATTATAAAATTTTATTTCGCGACGTTTGGCAGGGTACACTCTTAAGCTTAAACGGCTCATCTGAAATCTAGGAACCAAATGGATCATTCGAGTCAACAATAAATACGAGTCGTTGACGATCGTCGAATTTTTGAATATTTTTTTTAACGACGTGGCGACATATTGAAACTCGAGCATAGAAAATCTACGAAAAAAGTCACAATTTCTACGTAACTGTTGAAAAATAAAGATCGATTTTCGAAACCAGTTTAGGAGTACGTTTTCTAGTGATTTTCATGATTTTTTTTACAAGGAATTAATGAGTAGGATTTATTAAAAATGTGGGAATTTTTTATACATATTTTCAAACAAATATTTTAATTTTTTCAAAGTATTCCCTCTGAAAATATGAAACATAAAATCTGCCACCCTTCGAAAGTCGCCATAAGACTTTGCTGTTTGTGTACAATCTGGAGGCCACAGTTTTCATCAAAAATCAACACGCTTCGAAGATTACTTTGAAAACGTATTTTCCTTCGATATGAACCTAACTCTGGCAAAAAAATGAAAATTTCATTTGCTAGGGGGGTTTAAACAAAAAGGTATAATTTTTGCCAATATTTTATAACGTTTTGCGATAAAAAATATACATTAAACAATGATATTACCTCAAATTTAGGTTCATATAGAGCGTAATTATATAAAGAAACTAGTTGTCACTTTACAAAATTGTAGGTTAAAAACTATTTGAGCTAAAATGGACACAAATTGAAAAAAGTTGTTTTGAAAATCCGCGTTTGACAAAAAAAATAAGGAAAGCAAAAATTTCAAGGCAGTAATCAATTATATATGCTGCTAACCGGTTAATCAGCGATCAGTTTTCATATTAGTTCTCAGACCCGCGAAAGATTAAAGGACATCCCCAAATCCAATTACCCGTAACATTTCTGCAGAATCTCTGCAGGTATTAAGGGATAACGCTACTCTAGCGTCAGAAAATAAGGCCTAATTTTGACGATTTATTTTGGGAGTATGAAAAAAGGAATAGGATTTGTTTCGAATGAGTTTATTTAACACATATTGAAATTTAAAAAAAACTCTTATAATTTTCATACAAAATGGCGCCGACAGAGCCCATCTTGAAAAATGTGTTCTTTTACAAATAGCTTCACGGGAGGACGGTTTTCTCGTAAAGTATAACACCTGGAATAAAATCCAAACACAATTATAATCTATATATATTATTTGCTATGGGACCACGCAGGGATTTTTTAAATCAAATTTCGAAAAAAATGGCGCACGTTGAACGAAAGAAATTTTTTACCCAAAAAATCAGCAGTAAATGGTTCGTAAAAAAAAGTTTACATTTAATCAAAAAACGGCTACGTACTCCCATAGAGAATGCAATTGTGAAGTTACTATCAAAACTTCAACTCGATTCATGCAAAGGTGTTCGAGTAATTCGTCCTCCCAGTTTGAAAAAAGTGGTTTCGAGAAAAATGCGTTTAAAGTAATACGAGCATTTGAAACATTAAAATTTTTGTTCACCTTTAATCTGCGATGCCTGCACCCTACATTTGTCCATCTACGTTGATGTATTCTAGCCCAACGTATTTTTCAAGCAAGCAAAAACCATTTTTCCAAAATCCTAGAGTGGTGTTAGCCCTCAAGCGAATCGTGCAGTTTTTTTCTCATACACGTCACGTACGATCGTACTTTGTCGAGCTGATTATGTTCCTTTTTTTTTAATTTCACGGATCTCTGATGCCATCGGTCCATCCGATGGGTTATCGTAATTGCAGGCTTAGCATGGTTGATAATACCTCAAAAGTGGCAATGGACGATGTTCGGGGAGGCTTTCAGGGTGACGTCCTGGAGAATATTTCTGGCCGTGTGCGCGATCCCTGAATTTTCGGCGTTTGCAGCTTTCTTGCTGTTACCGGAGAGTCCTCGTTTCCTCATCTCGAAGGGCCGCGATGAGGAGGCCCTCGAGGTTTTCAGAAAGATCTACACTCTCAATACTGGCAATGAGCGAAACTTTTATCCGGTACGTTACATCGTTAAAAAAAAAACGAAAAAAAAGATTGTGAGGACGAGGATGCGAAATTTCGCGAAAACCGTATTATTATTTATCGAATCCCAGCTGGGTTTACCCTCCCCGACTCAAGTCTCATCCTGAATTAGATGTGGGCTACAAGCGCCTGATAGACCAGATATACTAATGGGCTGCCGATCGCGCACACTTGTAGGCTATCGATGAGATACCCAGGTAGTCCTAGGATAAAAGTACATAATGCTCATTCGTTTTTTTTATTTCTTCAATTTTTTTTATCTCTTTGCGATATTTTCTTTCCTTTCCCAATGCATCGATTGCCGGCGGTGAACTGATCGGAAAAAACTTGGCGATGTCCGTTTAACAGGTTAAGAGTTTAGCGAAGGAGGATTTTGTTCAGGACGATGACAAGTCACTGACGGGCTTGATGAGCAGCGGGTGGCAGCAGGTCAAACCGCTTTTCAATCGTCAGTACGCAATGAGATTGACACTGATAAGCGCCATACAATTCGGTGGCACCGTGGGGTAAGTTGACATCAAAATATTCCACTCCACAGGCTAATCCACTTGGGGGGCGTACATAAATTACGTGACGCAAAATTTCCCAATTTTTCACCCCCCCCCTTCCCTCCATGTAACAGAACCGTAACGATTGGCCTGAAACCCCCTCCCCTCCGCCCGCGTAACGGGACCGTAACGCTTGGCCTGACCCCCCCTACCCCCGCCGCCCACGTAACAGAACCGTAACGCTTGGCCGAAACCCCCCCTCCGCCCACGTAACAGAACCGTAACGCTTGGCCTGAACCCCCTCCCCTCCACCCACGTAACGGGACCGTAACGCTTGGCCTGCCCCGCCCCCGCCCCGCCGCCCACGTAACAGAACCGTAACGCTTGGCCGAAACCCCCCCCAACCGCCCACGTAACAGAACCGTAACGCTTGGCCTGAACCCCCCCTCCGCCCACGTAACAGAACCGTAACGCTTGGCATGAACCCTCCCTCCTATTCCGTTACGTAACGGGTGCTTTGTCGTCAATAATTGCGTTTTCTTTCGAAGAAATACCTAATTATGAAAGGATCGGGTTTATACTCATTTCATGAAGTATATATTCATCTAGTTTAGTACCGATTTTTATACATTTTTTAAAAATTAACTCTGATTTGACGACGAAAAAAAATTCTCTTCATTGCCCCATCGATATCGTTTATTTATATCTGTAAATAAAAAGTCAACACTTTATCGATATCTATACAAATGTAGCTATCATTATGCGAAGCCGTTTTTTTTATTTTGGGTTTTTTTTACAAAAAGCCGGAGGAAGAAGGTGGGAGTTGGCGCGAAGCGTTGAGTGTCTTTTTGGTGCGAGCGGTGGAGGCGAAAATAGCAAGTTCAAAGGCAACAAAGAAAGTGCAGACGGCGGGAAAGTCTCGTGAAGGGTGAGGGTGAAGTCGGTGAGCGTTGGTGAGCAAAGAGATAGCAGAATAGAGTACTTGGAGAAGAAAACAGTTCGCTGACGAGAGTGAGGTTAGGAAGTGAGGAGGAAGAGAGAGCGAGAGAGATGGCAGAAAGCGGAAACGACAGGGGCAACGGCAGCGACAACAGCAGGCGACGGCAGGAGATCGAAACAGGAGGAGAGGTATACCTTACCGACCAAGAGGACGAGATCGCGGTAGGCAAGGACGAGGCCGGCCATACCGATGCGATATACGAGACGCCGACGAAGTATATGTATCCGACGGAGACAGGCATGCAATCACGGAGAGCTGACTCGGAAGAGGACAAAGATACGACAGGCGAAATACAGGAAACAGGAAAGAGGAGGAGAGGCAGGCCGAGAGGGGCTCTCGGTATCAAAAGAAGAAAGATCCAGGGCGTAAGATCGATAATGGACTGCTGGGGCGCAAGGAAACGGAAATGCGGAAGCAAAGGCGAATCAAGCGAGGACCGTCACGCGGGAGAAGAAGAGAGAGAGGGGGGAAGGGGAGATCGTACGGGTGTGAAAGACAGTCCCGGCTGGAAGAAAGAACTGATTGAAAAAATTGAAAAAATAGGGAATAAGTGGGCGATGGATTGGGAAAAGGAGCTGGAATCCAAAATAAAGAGAATAGTGAGCATGGCGGTAGAAGACACGACGAGAAAACTGAAGGGGAGACCAGGACAGAAACAAGATGAGCGAGAGGAAGAAGAAAAGGAATATGACAAAATTCCGAGGCAAAAGGTGGAAGAAATGCTCACGGGGGAACAGGAGAGATGGCGGGAAAGATTCGAACAGCAAGAGGCCACAATTCAGCGACTGCAACGAGAGAACGAAGAATTGTATAGAAGACTGGAAAAAACAAGACAGACAAATACGCAAGTGGAGAAAAGAAGGGGAGAACAGCGAGTCGGCGGAAACCAACGGGGTCTGGACGAAAATCAGAATGAGGCCGGGTATCGAGAGGTCGGGGGGGCAACGACGGATCAAGAGCTTGGTGATCGGGAACAAGCAAGAGAAGAAGGATGGGTGGAAGTTAGCAGAAGGAAGGAAACTACAGGTCAGGAGATAGAAGAGAGTATAAGGAGATTGGTGAAGAAGAAGCCGAAACGCCTAAGTTATCGAGAATGGCAGGAAGAATGGCGGGAGCGGAGAGACAGGAAAAAGAACATCATTATACAAGAGGTTCGAAGATCGGAACACGGCATGGAATGGGATATCGAGAGGGCCGTATGGGAAAGAACAGGAATAAAACCATCTTCCAGGAGATGGAAGGAAACAAGCGACGGAATCGTAGTCGAAACAAGAGACATGGAAAATAAGGTGAAGATAATGAAAGCGGCAAAAAGGAGAGCAACTGGACGGCGGACGATATGGGAGGACCCTACCTATAGAGAGTGGGAGGTCCAGGAATGGATAGAAGAATACGCAGAGATCATGAGAAGACAAGGAAAGGAGCCAAGAGTCGGGTATCTGAAGATAGAGCTGGGAGGGAGATGGAAATCGTGGAACGAGAGACTAGGAGACCTCGAGGACGCAGGCGGCTACGAAGAAAACAGGCGAAAAGAAAATGGAGGGGCAGCGGGGTTTCAAAAGAGGGATCAGCGACGGACGAGACAGCAGTACGACGACAGGTACGAGTGGTAACGTGGAACGTGGCGGGTATGCGAGCGATGGCGGAGGCCTGGGATTGGCTAAGCGAGCACGACATCATATTTGTCCAGGAGACGTGGATGGAGGAAAGCGAGGCCGAAAGGCAAAAGGATAAGTTGGACGGGAATTTTGTATGGACCATCAAAGCGGCAATACGAGAAAAGAGAAGGGGAAGGGCGAAAGGAGGACAGCTAGTGGGGGTTAGAAAAAGGATACTGGGGGATGGTAAAATAGTGGCATGGAAGGGGGGTCTCATTATAAGGGGAATACAATTGGGAAGAAATCGTCAGGAGATTGGGACTCTAATAAGTATATATAATAAAAACCTAAAGGAGTTGGAAGGAGAACTGGAAACAATAGTGGCGGAATCTGACGAAAATGGGGAGGCGGTGGTTATAGTGGGGGATTTTAATGCCAGAATTGGAAACCAACAAGCGGGAATAGCAGGTAGGGAAGGACAAGAAGCAAGGAGAGTATCGAAAGACAAAATAGAGAATACAGAGGGGAAGAGAATGCTGGAAATGTGCGTGAAAAACGGATGGATAGTGGCAAATGGAAGATGGGAAGGGGATAGGCAGGGAAACCTGACCTTTATAGGGAGTCAAGGCGAGGGAGGTTCGGTAATAGATTACGTACTAGTAAACAGCCAGGCAGAGGAAATGATTAGGAAAATAGAAATTCAGGACCGGACGGAATCGGATCACCTGCCGATAGTAGTGACACTGGAGAGAAGCGTGAGGAATGGGGAACACGAGAGGCACGGTAAACCTGCAAAAGCAAAGCAGGGGCGAAGAGAGAAAAGAATAAAATGGAGGCAAGAGAAAGCGAAAGAGTACGAGGGTAGCTTCAGCGCAATATGGAAGACGAAAGAGAAGAAGAGCGAAGTGCGTGACAGGTGGGACATGCTGGTGGACACAATGAAGGAATCTGCACACGAGGCGCAGATGATAAGGTGGGTGGGAGAAAACGCGGCAAAAGAAAAGAGGATAAGCGGAAGGATAAGGGAACTAAAAGGAATAGTATGGAAGCGATTGAAAGATTTTCTCAAAACACCAGGAGCAGACGAGAAAGAGAGATTAAGAGAGGCAAGGAGAGAGCTAAAGAAAAGAAGGAAAGAGGAGACCGAAGAACAATGGAAGGAACGGTGGGAGAGGGTGTGTCAGTCCAGAAACATCACGGATTTATGGAAAGCGTTGAGGCCCTTCAGGCCCAGGAAATTGAGGTACAACAGCGGCCAAATAGGGGAAAAGGAATGGTTCCAACATTTCAGGCGACTACTGGGAGGGAAGGACGAAACCAACGATACCGAAGCAGGCATCGAAAAAGTGGACGGGGAAAACAGGGCGGATGAAGATACCAAGGACACCAACGATACCAACGAGGGCCGGGAGAGAGATATAACGGAAGAAACAGCAAATCGGGAAATAAATAAGGAAGAGGTGGAAAAGGAATTAAGAAAGATGAAGAAGGGAAAGGCGGCAGGACAAGACGGACTGGTAATAGAGTTCTTTCAGGGGCTACCAAAGGAGGGGAGAGAGGAGCTGGTCGACATCTTGAACAATCTGTGGAAGGAGGGGAAGTTGGCAAGAGGGTGGGAAATCGGGAGGATATACCCGATCCACAAGGCAGGAGACACGGCTGAAACTAAAAATTACAGGGGCATAACGCTTATGGACGTAGGGTACAAAATACTAACAAGTATAATAAACAAGAGGTTAAGGTACCTGCTGGAAGGAAAAAGGATGATAAGAGAGGGACAAGCAGGCTTCAGACAGGGGAGAGGAACGCGGGACCACGTCTTCGTGCTGAACGCGCTGATAAACAACAGCCTGAAGAGGAAAGGGGGAAAGCTATATACAGCGTTCGTAGATTTCAGGACAGCATTTGACTCGGTGGATAGGAAGATTTTGGTAAAAAAGCTGGTGGAGGCGGGGGTAAAGGGAAGGCTGTTGTCTATGATAAAAGAGATATACAGGGAAACACAAAACGAGATCATAACGGGAGACGGAATATCAGGGAAATTCAGGACGACGAAAGGAGTGAGGCAGGGGTGCGCGCTAAGCCCCACCCTCTTTAACTGGTTTATAGAAGACATGGATACCGAATGGGAGCGAAGAAAGGAGGGAGGAACAGTGATGGGAGGAGAAAAGATATATGCACTGAAGTTTGCCGATGACGTCGTACTGATGGCGGACACGGGAGAAGGGTTGAGGGAGATGCTGAAGGATCTAGAGAGATACGTGGGAAAGAACAAGCTGGAAGTAAACACGGAGAAAACGAAGATTATGATATTCAAGAAAGGAGGAAGGAGAAAGAAAGAGAGAGGATGGGAGATTAACGGAAGGAGACTGGAGGTAGTTCCGGAGTACAAATACCTAGGAGTATGGTTCTCGACAGGCAACACCTTCGAAAGGCACGTGAGATGTATTGAGGGGAAAGCAAAGAAGGCGATTAATGGAGCATGGGGGATTGCAAAGAGGGCAAGGATAACAGACCTGAGGGAAAGGCTAAAAATCACGGAAACCTTAGCGAGAAGTGGACTGTTATACGGGGTGGAGATCTGGGGGTGGAAGAGAAGGGAGAAGATAGAGAGGATGCAGGCGCGGTACACCAAGATGGCTATGGGACTAAGACGGAACACACCTGACTACATATGGAAAATGGAAGCAGGCTGCAGGGGAATAGAGATTGTCATGAAGAGGAGGGCGGCGGAGTATATAAGGAAGATAATGGGAATGGGAGAGGAACGCTGGCCCAAAAAATGTTTGATGGAGGAGGCCAGAGGAATGCAGAACAGGAACGCATCCAAATGGGGGAAAGAGGTGGAAGAGGCCATGAATCAGGCGGGGGAGGGACAGATCGGCGAGACGATAAGGAGGGGACAGGTGAAGGAATGGAGGACGAAAACGACGAGGGCAGTGCAAAAAATGACAGATCAAGAAATACAAAGGAACTGGGAGAAAATTGAGAGGTCAGGATACTGTAGACAGTACAAGGATAGAAAAAAAGACGTGGAGATGGAGGAGTATTGGAAGAAAGGAACTATACGGGGAGAAGTCAGGGAAATATGGGCGAGGATGAGGTGTGGGAGCGTGGGGAAGGAAAAAGAGAAGGGTTTTAAAAACTCGAGATGCAGAGTCTGCAATAAAGAAGAGGAAACACTGGCTCATATATGGGTATGTGAGAAGGCAAGGGCACAGATGGAGGACGAAGCAGGCGAAAAGTACGAGCGATGGGCAAGTCAGCAGGAGGGAGGCACAGAGACGGCGTGGAGCAGGGCTCTGGAAGGGAAAGAAATAGTAGAAGAGATGTGTGAGATGGTGAGACAGTTTGAAAAAATAGCAAGAAAAAACGAAGAGAGGGGCGGGAGGGAAAACTAGAAAGAAGGAAGAGAAAGTGGAAATCGGGCGTGGAGATGCAGGTTAAAAGGAAAAATGTAAATAACAAAGGAGTGGTTGCTAGAAGTATGACGATGTGATAAAGTAAGGTGGTAATGTGGTAATGCTAATGTATAAAGGAGGAACAGACGGGAGGTGTAAAAACCCGCAAGGGTATACAAGTGGAATAAATCTGATCTCTCTCTCGTTTACAAAAAGCCGACAGTTTGGACATTTTTTTCTATCTTCAAGGCTCTTTATTATACTCAAGCAATCTTTAAAAATAGTAATGATAAAAATTTAAAAAATCGGCTACGTACAACCTTAGTCACTGCGATTTCTGGCAGTTCTGAAATCGTGACATAACGCAAACCTCGACCCCCCTCTACGTAGACCGTAACGGCAGGCCGCCCCGCCCCCCAATTGCGTTACGGAATTTATGTACGCCCCCTTGGCTAATGTGTAGCAAAGTTACATTCGCGATTCACGCGCGTGTCCGTTTGTCACTTCGAATCAGCTCGAATTCCCTGAGACTATGGATGCCACAATTATTCGCCCTCATCGAGACGTACGAGAGCGAACATCCGATAAAGACTTCCGGTCCGTTTCCATCTATATGCTACATGATCAAGCACGCCAGTCAAAGAGCCCCCCATTCCCATAACGCCAATAACACAGCCCTACATACGGATGTATGTGCACCGGTACGTAAACCCGTCAAATGATTAGGCATTTTTAGAAATTTTAGCGTATCGTGGCATTTGAAGGACTACACGCTAGGTATTTCGTATTTGTTGCCATTTCTCATGTTTATGATTTAATTCAATGCTCGGTACATTTTTATCCACTGATTTGCTGCTTTTTATACGGTTGTTAATAGTTGGGTAATGAATATGAGAATTTGGGCATTGTAGATAATTTAATTTTTTATATCCCTAATGTAATATTTATTTTTTGTTTTTTATTTAAGACCTTAGGCCACAGTAATGGGTATAAAATCATGTGCGAATTTAATCATTTTTTTTTCGTATGAAAAAGTGATTCACTCATAAAATTAATTACACGTCTATTTAGTACGAATATCAAGCTGTTAGAAATTGTTTTTTTTTCGATGTACAAAATAGCCGACTACTAATATTTTCTTTTATCTTTTTTTTTTAATTCTCGTCAATCGAGATTTGAATACCTAGAGAAGTACGTACGGAATTTTAAAAAATATTGTTTTATTCAAAAGTTGTAGGTATTTGAACTTAAGAAATGAATTTTCAGTGAAAAATTTCGTTGTAACAGCTCATAGACTGCTCATAAAATGAAAAGTTTTCGATTAATCAAAAATTCCGTACGTACTTCTCTGAGGAATGCAATTAGGAACGTAACTTTTAAATTGAAAGTAAATCGAGTGAGAATTGTTGAAGTTATTTGTCACGCCAATTGGAAAAAAGCTCTTTCGAGAAGTTTCGAGTAGACGGCTATTTTGGACAACGAAGAAAAAAAATTTCCAACAGCTTGATATTCATACTAAATAGATGTGTAATTAGTTTTGAGTGAATAACCTTTTCACACGGAAAAAAATTGTTAAATTCCCACATGATTTTATACCCGTTGTTGTAGCTGAAGGCCTTAAAAAAGGACACCACTGTGCCCGGCCGAAAACCGTCGTTTTTCCGAATTTTTTTGTCCACTAGACTGATTCTTCAGGATGTGCAAAAAAGGATATGTTATTAAACAAACATTGAACTTATGTCGTGTAACTTTTCATTTAAAAAAAATTGATTTAACAATGAAAAATAAAAAAGTTTCATAATCTATATGAATGTGTTTCTCGTTGTACGGAGACATTTTTAAAAAATTCAAAATCGGACGAGTGTTAAAAAAAGTGTAATTATGGCGAAATTTTTACTTATTTTCCGGAGCTTGAAATTTATTAAATAAACAAAACGGTTACGTACAACGATAGCTACTGCAATTCCGGAAATGTTAGTTTTTGAAAATAAAAAATCAGACACTTATAACTAGAGTTATGATTCCAGCCAGGTCGAGAAAAGTGCTTTCGAGGAAAACTCGATTGAGTTTCATTATACGTAAATGGTTGCGCTACATGCTCTCACTAAATCGTCCAGCCTTGGTCAATTTTCGATATTTTAACTTGAATTTTTTTCACATATTCCTAAACATGTATATTTTGAGAAATTAAATAAAAATCCATTTTCTTACCCGCCACAGTGGTATCCCGCCTCAATGTTCAAGAAGGTATTTGAAAAAGAAGGTTTGGGGATATAAAAAATTCTTCGATGCCGCGGAAAGGCACGGAGAAATGGAGGGTCGAAAGCCTACGAAAAAAGCGACAAGATTGAAGCAATGAAAGACTGTATTGTTTCCATCATTAAGGATGTTGAGTCCCTATGAAACATGTTAATGTTAATTGTTCAATAAATAGCTTCTTAATCGTCATGAAATTTTTACACGACCTCCTGAATACTTCATGTAAAAACATACAAAATTTTCAGAATTCTATCAGCATTACTTCAATCTCCTTAAGGGTTGAAATAAAAAATGATAAGAAAATTCTGAAAAATTGGTATGTTGTTGTATGAAGTATTTAAGAGGTCGTGTTAAAATTTCACGACGATTAGGAAGCTCGTTATTAAAAAATTAACATTTTGTTAAGAACAATTTTTAAAAGAAATAAAAAAAAATTTATCAATAAACTTCGTTTTGTTTCCGTTGCTTCCAGTATATTGTAGATATTACAAAATTGAGAGGTCAAAAAAAAAACTTATCGCAAAGTTACATCAGTTTCCATAAGACAACATTTAATTTGTGAATGTTAATTGTTCAATAACGAGCTTCCTAATTGTCGTGAAATTTTTACACGACCTCTGAAATACTGCATACAAAAACATACCAAATTTTCAGAATTTTATCATCATTTGCGATTTGGGACTCAACATCCTTAACGAACACATGCCGATGAGAATTCCAAAGGTTTTAAAAATAACATAATAAGCACGAACATTTATAATTTAGGTAAATTACGAATAATCCGTCGAACAATATCATTGAGAATTTTGAATACGAATAACTTCATATTGCACATCCCTAATTTTTATTTTTATAATATTGACTACTTATTTAAATGAATTCTATGTAATCGTTTATCATATTCCAAAGAGGATTTTCCATACAGCTCCATTTAATTCAACAATTATTATTGTTTACACGTGATCTCTGACTTACCTTTGATTGGCACTGCCAAAAAAAAATAGACTAAGATAGAATGGCACGGTTTTTTTTTCATTCTCAGGTAGTTCTGAATTCGACGGTATATCTAAATTCGATCGTCATTGCCGTAACCGGCGTAATCGGATACACATTAGCTGGTACTCTTATCAACGTTGTCCAAAAGAAACGACTGATGGGTGAGGAAACATTTTAATTTTGAAATTCGTGTCTGAGCGCAAAAAACATCGGTAATTCTAGTGAAAGCGAATTACCGAAGCAGAAAATTACTTTGTACAGTATTTTGCTTCTTGAGCGCTGGTCTTTGCTGCGGTGTTCTTTACTGGGCTGAGGATTCCAATGGTATCCTCGGGATCTCGGCGGTCTTCGTTGCACTTTCGAGTATCGGCAGTGCCGCAGTTATCAACGTCATCGTTGACAACTTTCCCACGTGCCTTCGGTAACGGTGGATCTGGGCATGCTACGGGACTTTGTTCCGGAGGTTTTGGCCGGAATTTTTCGGAAGTACGGAAATGTTCCTTTTTCATTTTAGAACAATGGCTATAAGCATGACTATGTTGGCGGGGCGATTCGGAGCGATTGCCGGCAATCTTATGTTCCCGATTCTTATGGGCGCTGGGTGTTTGGGCCCTTTCGTCATGATCAGCACTACATGCCTGGGTGAGTTTTGCACTCTTGAAAAATCACCTTCAAACAGCTCTTTTTAAGGATGTTGAGTCCCAAATCGCAAATGATGATAAAATTCTGAAAATTTGGTATGTTTTTGTATGAAGTATTTCAGAGGTCGCGTAAAAATTTCACGACAATTAGGAAGCTCGTTATTGAACAATTAACATTCACAAATTAAATGTTGTTTTATGGAAACTGATGTAACTTTGCAATAAGTTTTTTTTTTGACCTCTCAATTTTATAATATCTACAATATACTGAAAGCAACGGAAACAAAACGAAGTTTATTGATAATTTTTTTTTTATTTCTTTTAAAAATTGTTCTTAACAAAATGTTAATTTTTTAATAACGAGCTTCCTAATCGTCGTGAAATTTTAACACGACCTCTTAAATACTTCATACAAAAACATACCAAATTTTCCGAATTTTCTTATCATTTTTTATTTCAACCCTTAAGGAGGTTGAAGTAATGATGATAGAATTCTGAAAATTTTGTATGTTTCTACATGAAGTATTCAGGAGGTCGTGTAAAAATTTCATGACGATTAAGAAGCTATTTATTGAACAATTAACATTAACATGTTTCATAGGGACTCAACATCCTTAAAAAAAAATTTATGTATTTTTTTACGTGTTTTAAAATGACTTTTTTTTATGTATTTGAAAATAACCCAAACATACTTTAAACGCGTTTTTCTCAAAACAACGTTTTTCGATGGCTTGGTGAGAAAATCTTCGAATCTACTGAACCGATCCTTATGAAATTTTAACCGCATATTCTTTACAACTATAGCTATAGCGCATGAGAAGGGTTTTTTAAATTTTGATGTTTACTATTTTTGGCAAAAACGGTGCAAAAAACACGTTTTTTTTCCGAAAAATGTCCGCCATTTTGTATATTTTTGCATGCATCAAAAATCGTATGATACGCGCGGTAGCCATTAACATACTGAACCTAAAACCGTTGGTTTTCTTTATTTTGGATGATCCATCTCCGACATTTCATCAACAGCGCAGACCTACAATTTTTTAGGACATTTTTTTAACTGCCACTTTCGTCTATAAATAGTGACTTAAATAAAGAGATTTAAAAAAAAATGTATCTCGAAAGTGTATTTATTAAGTGTAACAACTTTTACATCAACATTTATAATATAAGCCTATTTAAAAATTCTTGAAAATAGCCTTTTTTAGCGTCTTAAATGAGAAGACCCCTTAAGGGATCGTGTAACGGGCCGAAAAATGGCGGACTTTCGCATTTTTTTTCTTCGATGGTTGAAATACGCTAAAGAGTCCGATGTCTTTATGTCAAATCAAAGCACTCCTGAAGTACAGAAAATACATTTATAAACGTTTATTTTTTATACATTTTTTAACGGTTGAAAATGTTTTCGAAAAAAATGGCGGTGGTTTGAAAAAAAAAGTATCGAATTAGCCTATTTTTTCGAGTTTTCGTTAAAAAAATATACATTTAAAAAATAGCTTTCATAGGAAAATAAAAAATGGCGTGAAGAATGTTGCTCCGAAATTGGGGACGGAAATCTTTAAAACTATTCCTCCGAGAGTGTGCACCGTTTTGAAAAACGACATTTCGAGAAAAACGGGTTTAAAGTTTCGATTGCGGAATTTTCATATAAATAGTCTATTTACGGTCAATCAGCGATGTCCATGTTTATAATTGTCTATACTTTCGGATAATGCAAAAAAAATCGATTCTTTGAAAATTGTACACTGTGATGATCCCTTAAACGCGCAATGCAGAGGCTGTTTCAGTTCTAAAAGTACTTGACAAAGATGCAACTTCACCGAGGATTTCGCGATTAATTTTGTCTGATTGTTCGGAAAAAAACAAATTTTGACTAGATCAACGTAATCCTACTTAATGTAGAAGGAAACGGATCGGGTCGTTTTTATTCGCGTTAGATTAAAATTCAGTTAATTCGCATCGTCGATTTTTTACGCAGATATTCAACTAATTAAAATCTTATATAGAAATTAAACTATATAATCGTGTCACATCTAACCTCGCGCTAAAATTATTATAAAATCATGATTCAAGATTTTCCGAATGCCTTCAATCTTTGAAAATTATTATCCATTGTATCGTACTTATTCAATTCATTTATATCTTCGATTTTTCTGATCTAGACATTTAATTAATTAAAATTCTATGTACAAACGAAACAAATTAAATTTCTATGCAGAAATTAACATATAAAAATTCAAGTAATGAAATTTCTGTATAGAAATTTACCTATAAAATCGTGCCACCTATAACCTCACGCTAAAATCATCATAAAGTCATGAATCAAGATTTTTTTCAATCCCTCCAACCTTAAACAAAAATGTCAATACGCAACGAGAAAAAAAAATTATTGATACGTTTGATTCTACAGCTTGTTCGGTATTGGTGTTCTTTCTTCCTCGCAATGGAGACCCGGAAAAAATTCAGGAAAAGTGAACTTGACGTTTTTTAGTTGTGAAATAAACATTAATCGTTCAATTTTGTGTTGTAAATATTAGGGAAATTTCATCAAATGTATTACAGGGTATAAATGTATGTATAAAAGCGTTTGTCAATGTGCTCCCTCCATCTTAAATATGTATTACTTGAATGGAACAAATTTCGACAGGTACGTCGGATATCGACGTATCGATCGGGGGATTACGAAAAAAAAATCCAAGGTCCCCTTTTGCGTCACCAGTAGATTTTTTACATTATTTTATGTACGTCTCCTACATTTATTTTCGTTGCATTGATATACAGCATGATGGTACTGTGGCGAATAAAAATGAACTATATATAGCAATGAAATAATTATCTCTGAGATGTATATAGCCATACATCCAGTGGAGATTTTGATTTTTTTTCACAACCTGCTGTACGCGTGATTAGAATCGTGGATTACTCGAACACCTGCTCGTAATGATATACTTGTTTGTAACGTACGAATGTAAAAATCGCGTCAAAATGTACAGGTACGTGCTCCGTTACAAATGTTCATTTAAGTATTGGACTAGCTAATAAATATTACTATTAATTAATAATAATAGTTTTGAGATTAATGAATAATTTTAAGATTATTAGTTTTAATAGTAATAATAGTGGCGCCAACTGTAGTTTAGACGTTAAGGAATAACCCAATTGTACCATTGTTATTGTATAAAAAACATATATATATATATATATATATATATATATATATATATATATATATATATATATACTATCGTACGGTGTCATATGCAAACCCATTATTCACGAATCACATCTGAGACTATCGAAACATCAAACGTTGAATGTTATTGCGCGTTATGAACTCTGTTCTTTCTCCATCCACTTCGAAATATTTAACCCTAATTTTGAGTAAATGATGCAATACGTTCTAAAATCATCACGTAACGCAAACCTCGGCCCCCCTCCCTGCCACGTACGTAGACCGTAACGCTCGGCCTCGCCCCCCCCCCCCCCCCCAATTGTATTACGTAATTTATGTACTCAGGAAACGAGTCGTTTCTCATCGGGTAGCGTCTTTCACATGGAGACTAGATACAGGAATCCAAACGCGGCGTTTCAAATCGTCCCCAAAATAACGAATATTAACCCTCACTTGCCACTTTAGGGTTTCAAACACCTCACCTACTTTTTTTCGTATGCGAAAATGTATTGATGTGTATTCTACAGAAGCGTGGCAAGTAAGGGTTAATTTCGATTTTTGGCTGAATAACCTACATGGTCTTTTAAAGTGAACTCCTTAGATGATCTGGAAAAATTCCATGAAAAATATTCAATAGTTTATTTTTTATAATAATTTTTGTCGCTTGGGTGTGAATCGACCCCAGTGTGACAAGTACGTGATTCTACGGAAGTGTGACAAGTAAGGATTAAGGGTGGCGCTGCGGTCTCTCGAAGGTAATATGCTATATATATTTAGTATGCCTATAAAATGTCGACTCTGATTGTAGGATAGATGACTAAAGTATCTAACTTCAATTAAGTGTCAGCGTTATAATAAAAAAGAAATTTTCAATTTTTAAATTCAACCTTTTTTTTATTTCGTATAGATTTAAATTATTTTTTGGAATCTACCTCGTACGTCCTTATAATGCGTGGTAATTGTACGCTGCAGCGATGGACGAACGGTTTTTACCGCCCAAACTTGACGAAGATCCACACAAAGCGGGGAGCGCGATAACATATATAGGTACAGTCGTAGCTCAGCCAGTCAGCTATAGCGCGGTAAAAAAATAACTTTCAAACAATCGATATCTCGAGAACTATTGCGCGTCGCCAAGAATTCTTTTAAGAGATCTTTTAAAATATTAAAAGGAAAGTGTACGGCAAATTTCAGATCGACATTCGGTTTCCGCATTTCGAAAGTTAGCCGTTTTTTCCTGAAAATTCTCATGTGAATATTTTGAAAACAATGAGTAAAGTCGTTCGAGCTAGTATACTTTCACGATCGGTTTGTTGCGAGGTTATAACCTCGTTCGATAACTTTCATTTCGTCGACTGATATACTACTATATATATGGGTCTGTTCGATCGACGCACCATCCTTATTATTCGCATTTTCGGGTACGTTTTATTCACTGTCTCCTCCAGGGAGACTTACCTCCAGTCTCCCTGATGTCCTCATTGGAGTTTCGCCCGTTTCGTCCCCTGTATGTAGTCGCGCGGTCTTTTAGTTCGTTGCCTCAGCCCAGAGGGCAGCACCTGACGCTCCGAGTCTCAGACGCGTTGGCTCTCTCAGTCTTTTGGTACTCACGATGTAGATAGGGCCACGAGAGAAAAGTGGCGTCAGTTGGACTGGCGCTAGTCCATCAATTTTTTTCGTCGGTCGATTCTCGACGAGACAATGTCGACTACACACACTTAGTGCTCAAACTTCCGCATACAAACAAGGAAAATCCCTAGTGACGAGTCTCAACTGATAATACGGAATATACGTTTTCAAAAAAATGGACGATATATTTCAGAATGGAAATTACCAGATAGAGTCGAACGCTAACGATATGACGGGTTTGGATATACAAAAAGAGGTGCGTGTATGTGCGTCTAAGTACACGTAGTTTAATTCGGTCGCGACACACTCACGCTTCACGGATATCGATTGTTTTCCCACATTACGCACATATACGCCGAATCATACTTTCGAACGCTAAAAAATGCATTATAGAAGCTCAAAGTATCGCAATCCGCTTGTGCTCTCGACACGCATGTTGACACAGTTCGAGCGAGGCAAAACAAACGCTGTCACAGTAATGAGATACAGTACGCCCCTCACTGCCTCAACACACACAGTCAATCGAATCGTTATTTCAAATAAAAATTCCAATAATCGCAATTGAGATTATGCAAGGATTCGAGAAGAAAAATACTTCGATTCTAGCTGGAGTTTTGCCCAGTCCTCCCGTTCGTTGTAAACATGTCAGGACGTTGAAGTTTGCATCGTTGGAATGTAAAGATTATGCATTTCTTTATTTTTGTCGTTATTAAAAGCATACTTTGGGCAAATTCGGCTCGTAAATCTGTATTAAAAATACGTGCGGACGTTCGATCGATTTTCATAGCCTAAATCGAGCAAATAAAAATGTGCAATTCGTGGAAAACTAGAGGAACTGCAACGTTGTTGGCCATGCTTCTAACGCGAGCGGGATAGAGCATTTTCGAAAAGTTTTGCAACGCTCGTCGAGCTTGGACATTTATTCCAAACATCGTTGCTGTTTGCTTACGCATCCTTTTTTTCCTGATCTTAAGGAGTCCCTTCTCGATCACATGGAGATTTCCATAGTCGAGGCGGAGAAACGAGCCAACGGAGGCCTCAACCTGAGGGAATTTTACACCGTCTACCTGATAGATACCAAGTAAGTTTCCGGATATTGAATAATCCAGGGTCGTTACGCCTATGGAAAACAGGAAAAACTCAGGGAATTCATTTCCTCCTGGAATAATCAGGGAAACGTGAGGGAATTTTGGAAATTCTCTGGAATTTTCTCAG
Source organism: Ophion costatus (assembly GCA_951751655.1). Lineage (NCBI taxonomy): Eukaryota > Metazoa > Arthropoda > Insecta > Hymenoptera > Ichneumonidae > Ophion > Ophion costatus. Next base: position 30,394,620 of record OX632357.1, read on the forward strand.
AATTTACTTTTTGCAAGAATGACGAAAATTTAAATCGACTTGACAGCAAAACGGAACAGAATAAAAATAAATATTTTCGTATATTTCTAATATTTATATTACTCTTCATTATTTATACAAAAAAGTTACATCGGCACAAAAAGATTGAAAACTTAAAAAACTGAAAACTAATTTACCGTAAAGCTCTATACATTCGCATTCGATCTGTCAATACACAACCACATCATTATTATTATAGATAAGTATTTATATTTATGTTTTATTTATCGTCACTCGTATCAAAATTTCTGTTTATAATAAAGAACACGTTCTGTATTTGCTTTTAATTCATTTTTCTTACTTTACAATGTTTAAATTATTTCAATTTTTTCAATTTTATTTCAATTTTCAACATTTTTATATATTTGGTCTGAAAAAAATGATGTTATCCAGTTCCAGATAATATTTCAATAGAAAGATCGAATTGAGAATTTCCTCTTTTTTCGAAGTCAGTTAAAAATGTGTTTTTTTTTTCACGACGAATTATTAATTGCTATGAATGGAGAGGGAGACTATATTATGAACTAATCTTGTCGTAATGAAATGGTACGTTTATTCAGAACAGGTGCCATTTGCGTCGCAAGACTTTGTTATCAACCTAATATTTTTGGTGCCTTGATATAAATCTAGAAAGAGAGATCTATAATAATCAAAATATGGATAATAAAATGTTAAAAAGAACTTTTGTTGCGTCCCAACGATGCAAACTTCAACACCATTAATCGTCCACAATTCCTCCTCCGTTTCCGACAATATCTGCCCTCGTGTTTAAACCTTTCTTACGAGGCTCGAACAATTCAAACGATTAGACTTCATTCCTCCTCAATTGATTCTAACCGGATGGAACTTGCGCAGAGTCGTAGATCCAGAGTTCAAAGATGCTCTCACTACGGTCAGTTCTCTGTGGCGACGTTACACGGAGTTCGAAATGCTCAGGGCGTATCTCGAGATCTCCTACCCATACATAGTACTGCCACCTCTGCCCGAAAAGAAGGTACTCTACGCTTGGCAAAAAATCACTACGGATACGTTCGACCCTGATTTCGTGGATCGACGCAGAGCCGGCCTGGAGGTACGTGCACTCATTCTTCGTGATCGTTCCAACGCGTCGCGTAACATAAAAAAGAACGAACACTTACGGCTGTCCTAACGCGCGAATCCACTAACAAGAATACTTGCATTCCAGAACTTCCTTTTACGCGTCGCATCGCATCCGGTACTGTCGAGGGACAAGCACTTCATGGGATTTTTGCAGCAAAAGGACGGCTGGAGAGAGAGCATCAAAGAGAGCGGTCAGTGAAGATTCACTCGTTATCCAATTTCGTTCGCTGTTCTCTTTTCCATTATGCATCTACGGTAGTAATTGCCTTATTTCCTTCGATGAAACTCGATTACTCCAACGATCCTCGAGCAGGCTATCTGCAAATAGCCGAGTCCAAGCTGAAAGCCCTCAGCGTAGCAGTGAGACTGCGAAAGCCCGACAAAAATTTCGAGACGATCAAGAATTACGGTGTAGAGCTACAGGTAAGCGACAACTGTGCGCGACGACCAGAAACGTTTGAACGATACCAAAGTGTTCCGCTTTTCTTCTCGCAGAGCAATCTGTGCAGTCTTCTTCGCGCCCGTGCACGACTAGTCGAGAAGCAATACACGCTCTACAAGCTTCACGCCAATTACGGCCGCGTATTCAGCGAATGGAGCGCGATCGAAAAAGAATTGGGCGACGGTCTGCAGGTAACGAATAAAAGCGAGTCTCGCATCGTCGTCAGCTACGCGTTTCTGCGTATCAAAAGTACAAACGAAGGGTCGGCAATTTCGCTGCAGAAATCTGGTCATTACTTGGATTCGCTGGCGGCAACGATAGACACCACGCTCGAGGAGGAGGAGCTCATCGCGGATCAGCTGAAGGAATGGCTCTTTGGAGCGTCCGCGTTACAGGCTGTGATCAGACGGAGGGAGGCCCTCCAACTGGCGAAAGACGAGGCGAACGACAATCTAAACTCTTCGTACGAGCAAAAAAACAAAGTCATGCAAGGTACGTATCCTCTCGAGGAAGAGGGAGACACGAGTTGCTCGTAATTCGAGAAAGAAGAGGAAGCGACGAACTCGTGCCGATTGAACGGATATTCTGCACCGAAAATAGGAAAGTCCGGAATAATGTCTCGGCTATTCGGCTCGGTCGATACGGAGGAAGTTCGCGAATTGAAGATTATACAATTGGAGCAACGTATAGGACAAAACGAAGAGATGGTCAAGCAGGTCGATGACGATTTGAAGTAAGTTGCCTTTTGGGCTACACTCGTTTTGACCCTTCGATCCTTCGACTGCACATCGAGCCGAAAAATGGCAGACTTTCATGATTTGTTTTAAGAGGAGATATTTCTTCACCTTTTTGAGACTTGAGGTATGCTTTGTTACTACCTTTGGCTGTTACATGGTATTTATTCTTTATTAAGGGGCCTTCTCACTTTGGACGCTAAAAAGGCTATTTTTCATGCATTTTTTGATAGGTTTATATTATAGATATTGATATAAAAGTTGTTATGGTCAATAAACACAGTGACGAAATATATTAAAAAAAAAATTTTATGATATTTAAGTCACTACTTATAGTCGAAAATGGTAGTTAGAAAAAGTCGTAAAAAAATTGTAGGCCTGCGCTGTTGGTGAAATCTCAGAAATGGATCATCCGAAACAAATAAATCAAACGGTTTTAGATTCAGTATGTTAATGGCTGTAGCGCATATACGATTTTTGATATATGCAAAAATAACAAAATGGCGGACATTTTTCGAAAAAACCAAAAAAACGTTTTTTCACCGTTATTGACAAAAAAATAGTAAATATCTAAATAAAAAAAATCCTTGATATGCGCTATAGCTATAGTTGTAAAGAATAAGTGGCTAAAATTTCATAAGGATCGGTTCAGTAGTTTCGAAGATTTTATCAACAAGCGGTCGAAAAATGTTTCGAGAAAAACGCGTTTAACGTTTGAGTTACATAAATACATTTTAAAAAATTTTGTAATGTATGTCGAAAGTGTATTTATTAAGTGTAACAACTTTTATGTCAATATCTATAATACAAACTTATCAACGAAATTCACGAAAATAGCCGATTAGTCCGAAAAAATCAAGCAAGTTTTTTCTTTCGTTAACACTCGTACGCAGAATATGAACGAAGAAAAAGTGAGAAATGTTGAAAGTCGGAGAAATGGTACGCTTTGAAACAAAAATATTGAATTTACCGAAAAAGATAGCTACATTTTGCAGTAAAACGTACTTTTATTTTGTCTTTGAAAACATTTACGATCATGTTTTAGACTGCAAGGTTAGGGAGGTTCTAGAACGTTAGAAAGATTTAGAGAAGCTATGAAGAAAGAAAAGATTTAGAAGACCGTGCTATACCGCCGCAATTTTTGAAGATTAATAAAAAAAAAAGACCATGTAACGGAAAAAAGTAGTAACAAAACATACCCTTATTGTAAAAAAAGATGAAGATATGATGATTATCAGATGCCTGATAATAAGGAGAGAAATACGTAGGAGGGTACAAAAAATGGGAATTGGGAAGTACCTGGAAAAACGACGTCTTATTTTCAGAGAAAAGGTCGTAAAATATTGTAACTTTTCGGTGTCATCCTAGATGCATCTTTTTTTTCCAACAGCCTAAAGTATAATGTAAGGCTTCGAAAAATTGTTTCTTCCCGACACTCGGGCAGGTGGCATACTTTTAGATTGAATATATTGCGTGAATATATAAAGGTGTGCCACTGACCAGAGGATCGGGAAAGAAACGATTTTTCGAAGCATTAAATTATACATTAGGCCCTTACAAAAAAGAATCCTACTGACACCGAAAAGGTGCAATATCTTAAGATGTTTTTTTCTGAAAGTAAAACGTAATTTTCAAGATATTTGCCAATTTCAATTTTCTTCATCTCGCCACGGATTTCTCTAGCTGTTATCAGCTGCGTGTAAAAAATGTTGGTATTTCTTAAGGTGGAAATCTGTGACGCTTATTCCCCGTGCCCATGGACTGACCACTTTAGGTTGTAGTCGAATGGCTTTCATTTCATTCAAAGGAAAATCAGTCGTGCGATATTTGAAGTAAAAAATGGCGCTTGGAATGATCTCGCTTGCATTAGTTGAAAAAAATGATCATAACTCCCTTATTCAATTTCACCATACGTGCACAAAAGGCTTACATTTGAATAAATTATAAAAACCGCGATTAATTTGTGATAATCCCTTAAGATCATTTTCGGCGAAGGCTACGATGGACATCGAGAGATTTCAGCATCAAAAAGTCGTCGACTTGAAGGAAACTCTGGCGGCGTATTGTGTACTACAGTTTAAACTCGCCAGAAAGGTAACATCAAATTGCCCATTGTTCGTTCGAGGAGGCACGGCTAACGACGATCGATTCAACTCGGTGCATATGAAACTCTCGTATTATTTGCAGAGAGACAATTTGCTTTATTTTCATTTTTGTTTAATTTTTGCGCGATATAACTCGGGCGAAGCAACAAATAGCAGTAGAAATATTTTCTTACCTATCAGACTTAGGAGAAAACTTTCCCTGCATTGCATAGTTCGAAGGGGGTCATCGAGTGGTGGCTACCAGGGTCATGGACTTTCCTCCTGAGTCTGATAAGCTAGAAAATAAATCTACTGCTGATAGTGGTCGTCTCGCCCGGTATGACAAAACGATAATAACGCTGCCGTAGTCGCGTCTCCTGGAGCTGCATGTGTGACCCTACTGCATGTCAAAAGAAACTGTTCCAATATCCCTATATAAATAGCGATAAAATACGGCATAATTTCTCATATGCGTGAAATCACTTGATTCTACGCTGTACAATTTTGCCATTTTTACTCTGCGCTTGCCATTTGTTCAGCTATTGTGTTAAGGCCTTAGGCCACAATAACGGGTATAAAATCATGTGCAAATTTAACATTTTGTTTCCGTATGAAAAAGTGATTCACTCATAAAGTTAATTACACATCTATTTAGTATAAATATCAAGCTGTTAGAATTTTTTTTTTCGATGTACAAAATGGCCGACTACTAAGATTTTCTTTGATCTTTTTTTTAGGCGCTCCTTGGCGTGACATTTAGCATCCACAATTCTTCACCTAGAACGAAAAACAAAAATTCTCGTCAATCTACATTAAAATACCCAGAGAAGTACGTACGGAATTAAAAAAATATTGTTTTATGCAAAAGTTGTAGGTATTTGAACTTAAGGAAGCTTTCCAGTGTGACAGCCCGAAAAATCGCTGTTTTTCGCGATTTTTTTTTTTAAAGAAAAAATAATCTAATCGGTCTGGTTTTTTTTTGTATATTAATTGGGTATTGAAGAATACAAAACAATTTTTTAAAGATCGATTTATTTATTAATTAATATCTATAAAAATGATGAAACAATTGTTGCAGAAAATGCACTTGGATGTGGTGTCCACGTTGGGGGTCACAATTTTGATCTGAAACAAAAAACACAAAAAGATTATTGATCGGTATATAATTGGCTTTCGTGCTATGGAGGCTTTTTTTTTTTTTTTTTTGCAAAAATGGCGCCGGTTTGAACAAAAAGTATCGATTTTAGCATTTTTTTTGGCAGTTTTTTTTACAAAAAAATAGGAAGATGTCAAAAAAAAAAAAAGCTTCCATAGCACGATAAACAATGACGTTAAGAATATTGTGTAAAAAATTCAACTCGATAGCTTTAAAACTCTGCCCTCCAAGTTGGACACCGTTTTGAAAAATGCTGTTTCGAGAAAAACGCGTTCAAAGTCGACGCGGCAGCTGTAGCGCTCCGTTGCCTTCTTCCAAGAAATGCTGTACAGTAACCGAAATAATCTGAATTTCGGCATGAAAATTTTAGGGAATATGCGGAAGAGTGTATACTATTCGATAAAGCAAAAAAAAAAAAATCGATTTTTTGAAAATTTCACACTGGAAAGCTCCCTTAAGAAATGAATTTTCAGTGAAAAATTTCGTTATAACTGCTCATAAGATGAAAAGTTTTCGATTAATCAGAAATTCCGTATGTTCTTCTCCGCGAAATGCAATTAGGCACATAAGTTTTAAATTTGAAGTAAATCGAGTGAAAATTGTTGAGGTTATTTGTCACGCCAATTGGAAAGCTGTTTCGAGAAGTTTCGAGTAGTCGGCCATTTTGTAGATAGAAAAGAAAAAATATATATGTATATGTATTTTCTAACAGCTTGATATTCATACTAAATAGATGTGTAATTGATTTTATGAGTAAAACAATTTTTCGTACGAAAAAAAATTGTTAAATTCGCACATGATTCTATACGCGTTACTGTAGCCTCAGGCCTTAATACCGTCACACACATCGTTACGTTAACCTGACATTGTACACTCGTGAAAAAAATCTTTACCATGCAGGGTCTACAAGCTTGGCAACACATCAAGCAGTGCCTGGAAGCGATACCATAATTCGTAAATGCGATCGAAGTACGAGTCGCGTATGCGACACTGCGAAAATTGTACCGAAGAACAATAATCGTCTCACACTTCATGCAATGTACATTCCTGCATTTCTATGCTTAAATATCACTGTCGATGTATAAAACATGATTGTTTTTATCCGATAGATAGAACCGACTAAATTATATATCGAAAGCGTTGAAAGAAAAAACAAAACGAAGCAACAAAGTTCTATCGAAGTAGCACCGTTTAGTTTAGTATTTATAATGGGTATTCTATTGCTGAAAAAGATGAAAATATTTATGTATATACGAACTGCGTAAACTGATATTGGACATCTTACACTTACCTCGGTAATTCGATGGAATCGGGCGCGATGCAACGGTACAAACGTAACGTCGAATGGCAGGCAGTTCGGCGCGTGCGCACTCGAGGAACGAGAAACTTTCTAGCTTCGTGGATATCGATAGAACGCTGAAAAAAAGCAGCTTGCTCAGAGTCTTAAACGAGATACATCTTGTGTCGTATAATTTTTAATCGAATTGTTTCTTTTTCATATCTCCCCTCCCCCCTCTCTCTCTCTTCGTATTTATTGCAACCTTAACATCTTATTTTCGCAGTACTACGATTGCGCACGAATCACTGCGGCTTAGAATCTCAAATTTGTCGACCGAATTTCCGTTGCCCTCGTTTTCTTATACGAGTTAGGACGTGACGGATTACGAATGGGCTTGAAGCGTAAGAATTTTCGAATCGGCTCCGGCACGTCCGCTGCGTCTACGGCGAGTTGAAAGACTAAATTCCGTTGGCGTTTTTTTTTTCAAGTAACGCGCAGCAACTTTCAGTCGAAGGTGCGACCCTAAGCACGTTGTAACAATGTACACCGTTTCTTGTTAGAAGAAATAAAAAACCGTAATCGTATCGTCGTTACCTTTGTTCGCTCGTTGTCATACTCGATATTTGTTTTACCAAAGTAATTCGTATAGCCAATTATTGTGAATGAAACTGTCCGGGTCAACGGTGGATTATGAAATTCTGAAAGAGGCGAAAGAGAACTGTAATGCGTAATACTTCGAAGAGCTCCGCCGTTTCAAACTCGAGCTATTTTGTACCAAAGTTAGTTACTTTTCATATACCGCCTACAGCAGGTAGTGATGAACGAAAGCTCGCATACTACACCCCAACTAAGAGAACAACAACAACAATAATAATAATATACCGCCTACAGCAAGTGCATCGAATGCTGACACTAGTGACGTTACGAGTGAACACTTCGATATGTTAGGTTGGTAAGAAAGTCTTGCGACACTAAAGTGCTCGGTTAAATATTTTTCTTGGCACATTAGGAGCTTCCTCCGCCTGTCACCACAATAAATGCCGAGATCTACTCTACGCAATTACTCAGGAAATTCAAGCCGCTGTACTTGAGACAGCCGCTTTATCATGAATAAAACATGAAATAAAAAACCTATGTGGCGATAAGTATGAATACAAGAGTTTGACATTTATCTGAAACAGCGAAATTATTTAATGTTATGGCACATGGCTTATCATTGTAAAAGCAATAGCAAAGTAAACAAAAACGTCGTAAACGTCGAGTTCGTCTTCTTCACGGCAACGCTGGGCCCCACGTAGCTGAAATGCCATGAAAAACTATTTCAAAATTAGAATGGGAAGTACCACCACTTCCACCATACTCACCGGACTTTGCCCCCTCAGGTTATCATTTATTTCGGACTTTGAAAAACTACTTACGGCATAAACAATTTGATAATCAAACGGATCTTCAAAATACTCTTGAAGAGTTTTTCGATTCTAAGTATTTCTGGACGGCTGGCATTCAAAGTTCACCAGAGCGTTGGACACGAGTTGTGGATTAAGAGGGAGACTATACGGTTAATTAATCTTATCTTAATAAAATGTTATGTTTATTTTTAAAAGTGTCGTTTGTGCCGCAAGACTTTCTTACCAACCTAATATTTTCATTTTTCAAATACCAGACGCCTGAGAACTGATATACAGTCGAGGCAAAAAGGGACGATGATTGATCGTTTTTTTTTTACGGAATACAATTACGAGAACGATTAAATAATAAGGAAGGCCAGTAAAACTTCACTGCGTGAAGTTTTACGATCGTTACTCAGGATACTTTATGGTTTGTCAGTCGGTTCGCTTAGGTCATTTTTACGTGTGTAGCAGTGACCTGAGACTCAATCAAAAGTTCAACGCTCAACCTCTATGGACATGTCTTGAAGGCTATCCAAAGTGTTACAGAGCAATAGCACTCAAAGTATTGACCATATCCAAAAATGTTTCAGACAAAAGTTTCAGTGTCGGGAAGGTCGTCATACTGGACCACCCTATTTTATTTTGTCGGTGGAGGCGCTGAAGCTACGTCAAGGTCAACTTCACTTTTTAAAATGGAACCATGTATTTTTGTTCGACGACATTATTACCTTGTGTTGTAGGTCGCTGAATTCGTCTTAAAATCGGTAACAATGTCATCGAAAAAAAAACATACATGGTTCCATTTAAAAAAGTGGAGTTGACCTTAACATAGCTTTAGGGCCTCCACCGTTAAAGAAAATAAAAAATGGCGGCCTTCTCGAACACTCGAACTTTTGTCTGAAACATTTTTGGATATGATCGATAGTTTGAGTGCTATTGCTCTGTAACACTTTATGTGCCTCAGCCTGTATATATACAGGGTGGACCGTTTACCGTGACCACCCCAAATATCTCCGTTGCCTTTACAGTGACGAAAAAAATGTCAGGAGGTAAGTTGATTGATTTCGAAGGGCTGATACAGTGGTGAAAAATTTGTTTACGTGAAGGTCATGGTTTTTGCGTTCTCAAGATTATCAATGGTTTTTCAAAAGGGAACATGTTTTTTTTTATATAGACGTTGTAGCTGATATTCGGGCGAATTCAACGACCTTGAAATGATTTTTTACCTAAATATATTGGGTTTGGTTGGGCTTGGTTGGGTTTGATGGGTTTGTTGTCACTCTAAAGGCAACGGATGAAATAGAGTTTCGAAATAGCCGAGCCCGTCATTGCCACTCTCATCGCGGAGATAAGAACATTCTTTGGTGATCCTTTGGCCAAAAGGATCCACTTGTCACGATTGTTCATGAACGGGTCACGATACACGGGACGAGACGCAAAATTATTAATCGACGAATGATATTCGCGCCCATATCCTTGTCGCAAAAATAAATCAACGAGTAGAATTTCGCAGTTCCAATAAAGAACGCACCGCGAGCTTTCGTACTCTACTTGTACAATTAACGATGGAGATTGAGCATATATTTGCGGACACCATGACGTTGCAAAAATTCTACAGGTATGTAGTATATATAAACATATCTTTATGTACATACGCGAGTATGCATACGTGGATGTACGGCACGTACACATTCACACGAAAAAGTACATTATACATTACATATGTGCTATTTCGTACTGACAATTCTAAGATTAGCGAATATAGCACGCTACACGGCAGCTCGTTGTACAGCTATTCTTAAAAATTAATATCACAGCCTCTTAAGATTCATGTGGTTACGATCAGGGAGACTAGACTAAAGGAGTGGACACTGTGTGCTAACGATGTGGCTCCAAAATCAAGAAAAATAAGAGTTTGTAGGTGGCGTTGCAATCGGTTTTCCCGTATATATAGATGTACTCTCTTGCTAGGCTTTACGTCGGCTACATGCGCATGCCTAGAGCCTTTAGCTACAAGTTTTATTGTACATCGGAGAATCGCGATCGCAGCGCCTCTTACGGTCACTCATTAGTCGGGATTTTGGGGCCGTCTTTCGCTGCTTATTTCCTATGGAGTGTTCACTCCTTTACTCTAGTCTCCCTGGTTACGATAATGAAACAGATTGCAATCGTCGAATATACATTTTGTGCTCGTAGGTTGTAGTTCATCCATATTCGCAGTCACGCCGCAAAAAAAATGCGTATAATCGTTTACCAAGGCTCACCGAACACAATGGATAAATATATACATTCTTGCTGCGAAACAAAACGCATTTTACTTATCGTACTACCTTTGTTATGCGCACACTCGAATTTACGTAAGATGGTGTTTATCGAATTGAAAAGAACGAAAATTCTCCGTCATCTTTGAAATTCTGCCAATAATCGAAAATTAATCGGAGCTCGATTAATCGGGCGGTAGGTTCTGGAGCAAACAAGTGCGACGGGAATGCGCGAAGAGCGGAGTCACAAATCGAAATGTAAAATAAATGAGTGACGATTGAGTAGGGGAATTATTTTTTCTGCATCCTGCAAATAATTCTGCAAAATATTTTTCTGCAAAAGAACAATTGTTATAGAAAATAAATTTTCACGAATTTAAGGATCCTTAAAAGTGTGAAAAAAAAGGTTTTTTTTTATGTTCAGCCGGCGTAATTTTTTGGGTTTTGACGAAAGCTCAGTGGCATTTATAATCGGCGAGAAATTTTTCATCGGATGAAACCTTGAAATCGTTTCAATGGGAAAACAAAAGTTTTTCACCCCCCTTGGCCAGTTGTCCGGAATCGGCCAAAATCGCGAAATTAAAAACAGCCATAGCGTCGGTTCTAGTTGAATGACACAAACTTAATGGGGAGTTTGAAAAAGGATTTTGATGGAGTTAGAGAATACCGTTGGATTCATCCTGATATTTCGGTTAGTTTACTCGAAAAGTTCACTTGAAAAAAGGCCAGAAAATGGCGGAATGGAATTTGAAATTTGAAATTCTGGCAAAAATCTCCAATTTGGCATGAAGCATTCCCATAGTTAATATTAGCAGTGATAAAATAAGATCTTTTTGTTCAACAACGCGATGACTCTCTCTCTCTCTCTATCGTCATGTACACTCAACAACATTCGTCGAACGCTTTTTTTTGCTATACGAGAAAGGGAGGAAAAAAAAGATGGCTTTGAATTTGTGATCCCTGAATATTTATGACTTTGAGCTCTTGTTCTTCATGCTTTGTAAAAAGTAAAAAAATAAATAAAAAAAAGAGCATCACAACAAAGTCGTCTACAGAATATTCCTCACAGACATCCGACCATTGTACTTCCCCCCCCCCCTCCCACAACGTTCCGTAACAATTTTTTCTTTCTCGCCAAGGCGTGCTCCTTTTATGAATGAAAACGCACAACACACGGCAAAACGTTTCTGTTTTCCTAATCGTGCGCGCTGAAACTCACAACGAACAATATTTTCGTGCGGACTTGTTTTTTTTTGTTTCGATGCAATATTTTCGTGTGGACTTGTTTTTTTTTCGTTTCGATGCAATATTTTCGTGTGGACTTGTTTTTTTTTTCGTTTCGATGCAATATTTTCGTGTGGACTGGTTTTTTTTTCGTTTCGATGCAATATTTTCGTGTGGACTTGTTTTTTTTTTCGTTTCGATGCAATATTTACGTGTGGACTTGTTTTTTTTTGTTTCGATGCAATATTTTCATGTGGACTTGTTTTTTTTTCGTTTCGATGCAATATTTTCGTGTGGACTTGTTTTTTTTTGTTTCGATGCAATATTTTCGTGTGGACTTGCTTTTTTTTCGTTTCGATGCAATATTTTCATGTGGACTTGTTTTTTTTTTTCGTTTCGATGCAATATTTTCGTATGGACTTGTTTTTTTTTTTCGCTTCGATGCAATATTTTCGTGTGGACTTGTTTTTTTTTGTTTCGATGCAATATTTTCATGTGGACTTGTTTTTTTTTGTTTCGATGCAATATTTTCGTGTGGGCTTGTTTTTTTTTTGTTCCGATGCAATGTTAGCACAGAAAATGCTGTACACGTGTGTCTATAAATGTGTAGGCCATTGGAATGGTATCGAATCATATTTTCAACGCATTTCCAGTGTCCTCGTGCATTTTTGCTATTTTTTTCATTTTTTTCGTTTAACGATTAACGAAGTTTTTATTCAACGTGAACAATCGTTCTCGTCCTATCGAAAAAATCGTTTTTTGTTTGCATCGTCCGATAGCATAGACGGTCGATCGTAATTGGACAATTTATCCCGGAATTCCGCACTAAAAACTTTGAACGCGTTTTTCTCGAAATGTCGTTTTTCAAAATGGTGTACACTCTTCAAGGAAGAGTTTTTCAGCTATCCGTCTCAAATTTCGACACAACATTCTTCACGCCGTTCTTTACCTTGCTATGCAAGCTTTTTGTTTTGTTTTGAAATCGTAATTTTTTTGTAACGAAAAACTCGAAATAATAGGCTAGAGACGAAACTTTTTTTTTCAAAACGACGCCATATTGTCAAATTCGATTTAAAAAAACCTCCATCGTAAGCTAGTGGCTTTCGTAATGATTGACCCATCCTTGTCACACATTTAGCCATGACTTTGACACACTGGGGCAATTTGACCCGGATAGTACTTCGTCCACCTGCCCTTAACAACCCTTCGGTCGGTTTTTATTTTTCCCACATCCGGGATAGCCTTCAAACATTTCTCAACATGTCTGCACAATTAAAATTCGGAAAGTATACAATTGAATTGTTGTGAAAAATTATTGAAAACTTTCAGTTTTAGCAAAGTGAGCGTTAGTTTTAAAAAACGAAATAAAAATAAACGTTCAACAATTTATTTTGCGTTTTTCTCGAGTGCTTTGATTTGACATTAAAAAATCGGACTGATAGCGTATTTTGCCCATCGAAGAAGAAAATCGCGAAAATCGGTTATTTTTCTACCCGTTATGATGATCCCTTAAGGGGTTACATACCTTAGCGAGGGCAAAATCGAGGGTCATTTTTGACAATTTATTTAAGAAAACCAAAACAATATTTAGAAATTCGGTTTTTTATACATGTCAGTACAAGTCTTGAAGTAAAAGAACATTTTTTAAAAATTACTTTGAAACGAAATGACTTCAAACGCGTTTTTCTCGAAACTATGTTTTTAGACGTGTTTTAGTTTTTCATGTCTACTTTCAAAATATTTTTCGTTTTTTGTCCTAGCTTAAAAATGATGACCTGTGCGAATACGCCCGTAGAGGATTATGAAAAAAAAACGAATTTTCTTTCATCGACTACTGGTTCGCAATTTTGTTTCAAAATAATTAAAAAAAAAAACTTTTACTTCAAGACTTGTACTGACATGTACAGAAAACCGAATTAAAAAATATTGTTTTGTTTTTCTTAAATAAATTGTCAAAAATGACGCTTGATTTTGCCCTCAGAAAGGTATATTCCCCCTTAATTCGAACGTTTCGATATTGTCCGATTATTCGGAACAATCGAATCCCCTCTGGCACCGATCCAATGAGCCATCCACGACTCCAAATCAATTTCTCGACACCGAACGATAAGTACGTCGACCAAAGTGTCTTCCCTCCCTCGGTTAGCGAATTCCACAATAGTCACGATTTATCCGTTCAGACGGGTCGTTCGTTGCGCGCGTCGCCGATCTGACAGGAACTCATGGAGTAGGCTTCGCGATTGCTCTCGACGTCGTTATTGACGATGGAACGTGAGGGGCTCGTGTATCGTCTTCTGTCATTGCCAAGCCGAAAGGCTTTAGCGTTCGGCAGCCATTTGAAGAAGCGCCACCAGTTTTTCCTCCGCACGATCGTAGCGTCCGTGGTGATAACGGGCACGTAATAACGTCGTCGATCTAACAAGCGTTCGTTCCTGTCAGCATCGTTCCGCGTCGCGGCAAAATTATTCATCGACGAATCGCTATCGTGGCGCCATCTTCGGGTTCTCACCGGGCCCTCTTCCGGACCCTGCTGGCGCCTCGTTCGATCGTGAATTTGCGAATTGGTCGTGTCCAGCAAGGGACGCGAACATGTCCCGTTGCGAATGCTCTCGTGCGGGGCCCTCGTGTTTGTTTTTCGCGATGACGATCCGACGAGGCGGATCGACCGTTGATGAGGTTCGGTCCCCGGCTCGGTATTGTCCGCCATTCTCAATTGCCCGACCGAAAGGATCGAGTCACTCGGTCGCAGGCCGTTTTCCTTCCTCGCCGCGTTGACCGCAGCGTCGCTGCTGTCCTGAGCGATACCGCTGCCACCTGTTACGTTGCGCGAGCCAAATGACGCCGCTGTGCCTCGCTGCTGCTGCGACCTCGAAAAACTCGAGTACGAGCGTTGCTCCTGGGATATCGAATCCGTTCGTCCGCACGTTCGCGCCAATGTTTCCTGCCAACAGGAATAACCGTAAAACAGGCGTTATTGACACTGAGGGTAACTCCGGCAGTTTTTGGAACTACTTTGAGGTAGTCCTATCGATTCACACTAGTCATACCACTCACTGATCATACTTCGGACCTGTACAATTTATATTTTTAACATATGCAATAAAAAATAATTTTTAGTAACTAAAATGTTCCGTTTGTAAACTGTTTAATGAATGTTCACATTTAATTAGAAAAATGAGAAAATAGCCATTCCAACGATTCGCGTAGTATTTCTAGGTTTGATATTTGGCAACATTGGTTCTGTCTCCGGCAGTTTTTGGAACTACTTTGAGGTAGTCCTATCGATTCACACTAGTCATACCACTCACTGATCATACTTCGGACCTGTACAATTTATATTTTTAACATATGCAATAAAAAAGAATTTTTAGTAACTAAAATGTTCCGTTCGTAAACTGTTTAATGAATGTTCACATTTAATCAGAAAAATGAAAAAATAGCTATTCCAACGATTCGCGTAGTATTTCCAGGTTTGATATTTGGCAACATTGGTTCTGTCTCCGTCTCTTTTTACTCATTGGCGAGTTTAACCTCTATGAAGACTAGATAACAGGAGACCAAACTCCCGTGCAAAGCCGCCGAAAAAAGCGTCCCCAAAAATGGCTCCAACATAGATGCCGCTGGGGTGCTGTGGGCATCTATTGGAGCCCCCCCTCCTTGAGCGGACCCATGTTTGCGTATATCTATACACGTGGTCCAGAGCACCCCAGTGCCATCTATCGTGATACAGTTTTGGGGACGAGTTGAAAGGCCGAGTGTGGCTTCCTGTATCTAGTCTCCATGTTAACCTCCATGCTCTTAAACGCCGATCCAAGGAGACTAGAGAGAAGGAGTCGACACTCCCTACTCAAACAGTTCTTTCAATCGGTCGCAGAGGTGTAGTGCTGTCGCAGGTGTCGCTGGTGTTCTGGGAAACGATAATATATAGTAATACAAAACTGCATAAGGTGAAAATGACCGTATTATGGCGTCAACATTGTTTGCGCCTGTCAAACACAAATATATCTGTCGTGTGCCCCAGCACAGCAGCTATATAAAACCTTCGCGAGCGAATTCTTTTTCAGCGAATTTAATTATTTATTTGCGACGGCAAGGGCAAAGAAGGAGCAGGGAGTATTTCAAAATGTACTGTTAAATTTCTCATGTTGTACTTATTATATAATTATTATATCTGATATGCTTATTATATAATAAGCCCATGGGAATGAAACAACACGAGGTGTTTCATTAATATGTGCTTTATTGATATTATTTATATTTTATTTATTATATATATGTACACAACATTATTATATATTATAATGGAAGGAATCCCCACTTGGGTGTATTATGGTTCGGGTGTGCGAGAGAGAACGCACCATGACTGTTCCAAGTGAGTACGAGAGAGAAACACGATCACCCCAGTTTTGTGATTGGTCGTTGAAGCGGAGCTCGGACCTTATGCAGTTTTGTATTACTATATATTATCGTTTCCCAAGAACACTAGCGACGTCTGCGGCGGAATTGAGCACTACACCTCTGCAACCTCTTGAAAGAACTTCCGTACATACAGGCTAGGATCGGGAGGTTGGACTACTTTACTCTAGTCCCCTTGCGCCGATCTGTCAAAATAATGTCAGGTGCGGGAAATGTAAAGCATTGTATTCGGGCCACGACTGGTGAAAAAGCGTGGAAAATTTGTGTCGGCGAAATATGTTGGTTAAAAATGAAATATGTGTGGAAATTCGAATGAGTGAGATTAGGTTACGACTACAGTCAGCTGTTGCCTTGCTGTCACGTCTCTTTATCGTAGCAAGTGGCAATAAATCCAATACCGGAAGTTCAAATCAATCTTGATATTACATGAAAATTAGGTCAATAAGCGTATTTTTTTCTGAGTGCATTGGATTACTACAAGTGTCAAGTATGTAAATCTGATTATTTTTAAGAATCTGACGGTTTCTCACTATTGTATACACTTTAGTAGCGACAGGAAATTGGGTTTGTGTATGTCGTCTCGGGATTCCTTCACAAAAGTACGCAATTTTTATATTTTTTTTTCTCTGTAAAAAGTTCGATAACCAACCCTGAAATTTCACAGAGACGATTATTAATGTATTTAGTGAAGCTCAAAAAAATTATGAAAATCGTATGAATTGAATTTCAATCTATTGTTCAAGATTATTATAATTTTGCTAAAGTGGATTGTAATGTTTCTCAACTTTATTTTGATCTCAATGATAATTATAAGACTGATGCCTATAATAATACCCTAGGTACTTGATATTTTTATGTATTTTTTTGTGATTTTTTTAACGGCTCTCAAGATATGCACCTTTGTGTTAAAATATAAGTAAAAAAGATATTGAAAAAAAACAAGCTTTTATTTAATGTACTAAAAAGTAGAAAATAATTTTTTTTACCAAGCCGCCTATATGTGACTATAAATAAAACGTTGGGGCTCTCATGTTTAAACGTTTAATAAATTTGATAAATTCAGTTTCATTAACCGTATTCAATTTGGCACAATAGTAATTAAATTATATTAGAATATTACACGTTTATTACTCAGTTTCAGGATTCACATTAAAGAAATCTAAGGTTGTTTTAAACTAAATTAATTACAGTTGATATGCTAACGGATTTATGTAAATTAACGATTATATGTCTACATTTTGAGTGCGCCAATCTTTTATTTATAATGCCATTCAGATGACTGAGTAAAAAAAATGTCCACATTTTAATACATTAAATAAAAGCTTGTATCGAAAAAAAATAAATTATATCTAAACTATTCTCTACTTTCGATATATTGTTTTTTCTTAAGTCGATCATGCATTATCACCTTTTACGTGCATGTTTACAAAATTTCAGAGCTCCAAGTAGTCGGTGAAATATCGATTTTCCGTTTTGCATCTCACGGAAAGTCAAGATAAATAAAACTTCTTGTTGGTGAAAAATAATCTTTTCTTTTTCACCAACCGTTTTCCAGAAACAATTTTTGGAATTTGTCCATTCTTTTGAGCCTCCAGGTAGACGTAGCTCCCTAAGGATGTTGAGTCCCTATGAAACATGTTAATGTTAATTGTTCAATAAATAACTTCTTAATCGTCATAAAATTTTTACACGACCTCCTGAATACTTCATGTAAAAACATACCAAATTTTCAGAATTCTATCATCATTACTTCAACCTCCTTAAGGGTTGAAATAAAAAATGATAAGAAAATTCTGAAAAATTGGTATGTTTTTGTATGAAGTATTTAAGAGGTCGTGTTAAAATTTCACGACGATTAGGAAGCTCGTTATTAAAAAATTAACATTTTGTTAAGAACAATTTTTAAAAGAAATAAAAAAAAATTTATCAATAAACTTCGTTTTGTTTCCGTTGCTTTCAGTATATTGTAGATATTATAAAATTCAGAGGTCAAAAAAAAACTTATTGCAAAGTTACATCAGTTTCCATAAAACAACATTTAATTTGTGAATGGTAATTGTTCAATAACGAGCTTCCTAATTGTCGTGAAATTTTTACACGACCTCTGAAATACTTCATACAAAAACATACCAACATTTTAGAATTTTATCGTCATTTGCGATTTGGGACTCAACATCCTTAATAGACTGTTGGATCATTATTGAAAAGGTTGATCGTGTACTCACCATGAAAGCTTCACGAAATTTGTTCGACATTATATTGTAGAGGATAGGATTGATCGTTGCCGAGACGTAGTACAGCACACCGGATATGTACGTGAATAGTAGATACAAAAATTCCAGCCATTTGCTTTTCGACATTACGTGATCGTCATCTGTCCCATATATCGCTAAAAGCCGCTGGACGTGAAACGGAGCCCAGCAGATAAAGAACGCCACGACGACAGCAACTGCAAAAAA
The DNA here is from genome assembly GCA_951751655.1 of Ophion costatus. Lineage (NCBI taxonomy): Eukaryota > Metazoa > Arthropoda > Insecta > Hymenoptera > Ichneumonidae > Ophion > Ophion costatus. The sequence continues at coordinate 30,413,206 of OX632357.1, forward strand.
AAATTGTTTCCATTGTTTTTAAACACCACTCGAATTTTAGTTGCGAATTATGCCACAAACGCGAATACTTGGTGATGAGAAAATTGTTGAAAATAATGGAACAAAGTGTGGCTGCGCTCTCCTTCAATTAATCAGCAATTAATGACAAAGTCGATCAACGATGGTACACGTACCGAATGAAATGTGGCGTTGCAAATGAATGCGCTGGAAAAAAAGACCGTTCCAAGTTACCCTCTGTCACGAATAATTCATTACGAACTCTAGCTCGTGAGCTTTGCATCTTGATCGTCCCCCGTACCGATAGAATTATCGCCCTCACTCGATCGGATAATTTGACATAATCGTGTGAATCGACGTCCAACAGAGGAAGCAAGAGAATTTTATTTTTTCAATTCTTCGTGTCATAAGACACAAAATGCAGAAACGAGTCAAGAATTGTGTCACCTAAAAATCTTTGGGTAGATGAATAGTTTTATAAATATGGAAACTTAAGGCCTTAGGCCACAGTAACGGTCATAAAATCATGTGCGAATTCAACAATCTTTTTCGTATGGAAAAGTGACTAACCCATAAAATTTAATTACACATCTATTTTGTATGAATATTTTTTTCTTTTTTTTTCTTCAATTTTTGACCTAGAGAAGTACGTACGGAATTTAAAAAATATTGTTTCATTCAAATTTGTATGTATTTTAACTTAAGGGAGCTTTCCAGTGTGAAATTTTCAAAAAATCGATTTTTTTTTGCTTTATCGAATAGTATACACTCTTCCGAATATTCCCTGAAATTTTCATGCCGAAATTCAGATTATTTCGGTTACTGTACAGCATTTCTTGGAAGAAGGCAACGGAGCGCTACAGCTGCCGCGTCGACTTTGAACGCGTTTTTCTCGAAACAGCATTTTTCAAAACGGTGTCCAACTTGGAGGGCAGAGTTTTAAAGCTATCGAGTTGAATTTTTTACACAATATTCTTAACGTCATTGTTTATCGTGCTATGGAAGCTTTTTTTTTTTTGACATCTTCCTATTTTTTTGTAAAAAAAACTGCCAAAAAAAATGCTAAAATCGATACTTTTTGTTCAAACCGGTGCCATTTTTGCAAAAAAAAAAAAAAAAGCCTCCATAGCACGAAAGCCAATTATATACCGATCAATAATCTTTTTGTGTTTTTTGTTTCAGATCAAAATTGTGACCCCCAACGTGGACACCACATCCAAGTGCATTTTCTGCAACAATTGTTTCATCATTTTTATAGATATTAATTAATAAATAAATCGATCTTTAAAAAATTGTTTTGTATTCTTCAATACCCAATTAATATACGAAAAAAAACCAGACCGATTAGATTATTTTTTCTTTAAAAAAAAAATCGCGAAAAACAGCGATTTTTCGGGCTGTCACGCTGGAAAGCTCCCTTAAGAAATGAATTTTCAGTGAAAAATTTCGATACAACTGCTCATAAACTGCTTATAAAATGAAAAGTTTTCGATTAATCAGAAATTCCGTACGTACTTCTCTGCGAAATGCGATTAGGAACATAACTTTTAAATTTGAAGTAAATCGAGTGAAAATTGTTGAAGTTATTTGTCACGCCAATTGGAAAAAAGCTGCTTCGAGAAGTTTCGAGTAGTCGGCCATTTCGTGCATCGAAAAAAAAAAAAATACTTTCCAACAGCTTGATATTCATACTAAATAGATGTGTAATTAATTTTATGAGTGAATCACTTTTTCAAACGAAAAAAAAATTGTTAAATACGCACGTGATTTTGTACCCGTTACTGTGGCCTAAAGCCTCAATTTAAGTTTTTTGATTGACGTACATTTTTCATCAAGTCTATGCTTTTCCTGTACTTTTTTACACGTTGCTGTTTACAGTATTTCATACAGCTCTTGGTTTCAATTTGAAATGCAGTACTGGAGCAATGTGGAAAATAATGGTGTTGCGTCATACGGTTTCGCATATTTCTGTGAAAATGTCCGCGCTTTTCCATGTGAAAAATACCGTCGACTGTCTCCAGATCGACTATTGATAGTAGATCTATTGATGGATTCTTTTGAAAAGGCCGAAACGCACGCATTCAGTATTTCCCAGCAAAAGCTTTGTATAGCCTTATACGTCGGTGGCTCTGCTAACGACCCAATCGACCGAGCCCTGCTAATTTTATTTGATCAGTCCGCGTCAGTCATTATCGTTGTACGATCTCGTGGCGAGCTCCGTGTTTTCCAAAGACAATACTCTTGCCAGCCGCGTAACATGACTAGTCAAGCGCATGTAAAAAGGGTTCGCACCAGTACTTCCTTTGAATTCCTGGTTTTCCTTTTTTAAATTTCTTTGTGCTCCCGTTTCGTGTTAATTGCTAGTAGCCTTGTTACTTTTTTAAATCTGTCGCGTAGCTATCTATTTTCTAATTAAATTTAACTTTTATTTTCCCTCTGGCATACTCGCAATCAGAGGGATAATTTCTTTCGAACGAGTGTTGCGATTGTAAAAGTAAATTGCTTTGTCAGTGACAATGTTTTTTTTCTTTCATTCAACGTGTGGGGTCCAACGTGTGGGGTCTATCCGACCCCACGGGTTTTTTTGATCGTTGTATCTTGGCAAATATGCATTTTTTTTTGTAGAGACAATTTTTGTAGTCAATGATCCTTCTTTAATGGCCCAAAATTTATTTTTTCAAGAAAAATAAGAATTGAGTGCCCAAACATTCGTTCCAAGTAAGAGATGCATTCACAAATAGTTACTTGCACGACAAAGATCATAATTTTGTTTTTCGGAATATAAAAAGAAGTCCATTGAGGTTTTTAAAGAGAAAGGTTTGTAGGTACGAAAAAAAGACAGTGTCGACCGTCTTTGCAAAAAGTATATTTATTCGGAGGTTTGAATTTGAGCATTTTCGGCATGGTAAAGAATAGGAGAAATCGACTCCTTCGGCACATTAATTATTGAAAACGTATATTTTCCGAATTTTTTCACTTCAATGCCTTATTATTATTATTATTATTATTATTATTATTATTATTATTATTATTATTATTATTATTATTATTATTAATATTTATATTATTATTATTATTATTATTATTATGACGTATTATTATACTTATTATAATATTATACTTATATCTTATATTATTATGACTTGCTTTTAGTTTTATGATCGGCATTCTAAATTCATAAATTACTATAGTAGCGCCAAATAAAAAATATCTATGAGCATTTTCTATCGTAACTCACTTACAGGGAGTAACGAAACAATAAATTTCACAAAAAAAAACGTTTTCACTTTTATCCCACTACTGCATAAAGGGGGTTGGTTTGACCCCAGGCCCTTTTTCGCTGCCCTCAGTACACCTATAGAGTAGGAGTGAGGGAACATTCGAGTGCCACACTGCGGCCGAATATATTACGCTGTTGCGCGATACACTCAGTTGAAAAAAAAAATGGGGTCGACTTGACCCAGTGAGCAATTGAAAGGTTAAATTAGTTACTCCAAATGCAAGTTGAACAACTTTTTTTCAAAATCTACAAACTACGTCGTACGTATTTTATTCGTATTTTTTAAAAACATTTTGGCGAAGTAAAAACACAATTTTTTAAAAAAGAAACACGACCTCATTGCTGCAATCGAATTTGTCAGGCTTGTGATAAAAATTGTTCCGAGTGAACTTGATCCGGAGACTTTTTCATTTCTACACGAAGAAGAAACATCCCGGTCAGCAGAAGTTGATTGAGGATCCTGACGGTTCATTTTCTCGTTTGCTGCGCGCAGGAAAGTACGCCTGAGAGGAGAACGATGGAGCGGAAAAGTAGAGGACAAGATTCACTCGAGACTTGGGTATATACACTTCCTGTATATGTTAATGAGCGTATACAGGAAATATATTACTATCCCGAGTGATATAAATCATAAAGAAGCGTCCTCCATTTTCGCATTCAAGAAGAAGCAGCAAATACACGAGAAAACACTTTGTACGATAAATCGAGTATGCGAGTATACACCCCTTGCCCCGGCCCTTCTAGAGATTCGTCCAACGCAATTTCTCGCCCTTGCACACCCACAATCTCCGACGAATACGTCCGATGGAAATGACGGTATCGATGGCCATCCCCGTTTCTTCGGTAGGATCCCTTCGGGTAATTTACACCCTCGCCCCGAAACGTCTCGTGTGCCTACGCGTCGTAAAAAAATGTTCAATCGTAGGAATTCGCCTGTTCCAGTCGGTCGGGAGCATCGATTTCAGAATACCGACCGAGGGCGACCTAATTGTGCGTAAAGTGTATGACATTGATGCCGGATACCCAAGGAAATATTATACGTTCCGGTGATGTATGAAAAGTACAGGATGTCCCAAATGTCACGCAACATTTAACGTTTTCGGCTTATGCATATTGTTACGGGGCATTTGAGGCACCTTGCGTATCAAATATTCACCAATTCATCATGTTGCAACAAAAAAATAATCGTTGATCTTATGAATCGACGTGTGAAATCGAATGAAAAGTTTCTGTCAGCGAATTGAGGTGGGTCAAAAAGGGACGGTTTCCCCGAAATATTTTCATTCGATGGTATCAACTTTTAGCTGTCTTCCCTGAAAATTTCATTAAAATATTCCTAAAATCGAATGAGCTAGGGCTTCCAACAGTCGGCCGGACGAGTCGTAGCAGCACCATAATTCGAACTTTGAACGCGTTTTTCTCGAAACACTGTTTTCAAAGTCGGTGGACACGATATCTCGAGAATCACTCGATGGAATGTTTCCAAATTCACAGGAAATACGACGAGAAATATTTGAGGGTCGTTGACGATTTTGCTTTCTTTAAAATCGATCTTCATTTTTCAATAAACACGCAAAAAAGATGACTCTTTTCATAGATTTTGCTTGCTCTAGTTTCAATTTGTCGCCACGTTGTTTACGAACGATTTAAAAAATCCTCAACGACTCGAATTTATTGTTAACTTGGGTAACTCGTTTGCTTTTTACAAGCTTTTATTTAACTTGACATTCTGTGAGATGCAAAACGGGAAACCGACATTTCACCCATTTCCCGGCTACTCAAAGCTCTCAATTTTCCAAACATGCGTCTGAAAGGTGATAATGCATGATTCATTAAAAAAAAAAAAAATCCATAAAATGGTCAACTTTTCATGTAAAATTAGCGATATCTAATCATCCATATAAAATCTCGCTAACACATGGGTAGAAAAAAAATCCCAGCTGGCTGTGTTTGTATGTGAAAAATTGATATGCAGCAATTAGTCGTAAGTTCAATCCCAATTACAGTCTTTATTATTTTTTACAAGCATTCAATGTTCCTAACACATAAGCTCGTAAACTAGTAAACTACTAGTAACAACTAACTAGTAAAATCAACGACAGACTAAAAAGGAGAAAATAATTTAGATATAATATATTTTTACAAGCTTCTATTTAGTGCACTAAAAAATAGAAAATACTTTTTTTTACCAAGTCATCTATATGTGACTATAAATGTGACTATAAACTAGAGCGCTTGAGGCGCTCGAAATTTAGACATATAATCTTCAATTTACATAAATCCGTTAACAAATCAACTGTATTCAATTTAGTGTAAAACAACCTTAAATTTCTTGAAAAAGAATGCGGAGCGTGAGTATAATCGTGTGATAATCTAATCTAACCTAATTACTATTGTGCCAAATTAAATACAGTTAATGAAACTGAATTGATCGAATTTCCTAACATTTAAAAAGTTGAGTGCCCCAACCTTTTATTTATAGTCACATATAGGTAACTTGGTAAAAAAATTATTTTCTATTTTTTAGTACATTGAATAAAAGCTTGTTTTCTAAAAAAATATTTTTTTTACATATAAATTTAGATTTCACACGGATCGTTTAAGGTGGTGTCCATCGCCAAACGTCGCGAGAAACTTCATCACCTACCTAAAAAAATGCCTTTCTTTTTCACCAACCGTTACCCAGAAAAAAATTCGGAATTTGGCCATCTTCCTCGGGCCTCTAGGTCGATGTAGCCCCTTAATAATAATAATAATAATAATAATAATAATAATAATAATAATAATAATATGCGATACCCAAGTAAAAGAGAGAGCCTCATTGAGGAGAAATCTTTTGTCAAGTCAAAATGGAAATTAACTGCGCAGTTCCTCAACGTATTGTCTTGCCTCAAAACAGTCTGCTGTCATAAGATTGCACATTTGTTTTTTTTTTCTTCCTTCTATTGTTTCATGGCAAGTTTGCCCACAAAAATGCACTTTACACTCGCTTGTTCCTTTTATCGGGAATCGGCGTTGCACAGTTCCATTAACAATCACGTGAGCGTGACAATTAAAGACGCCATTGTGCGAGTCTATAGCAAAGTTGATTTAAAAAAAAAAACTTGTTCACGACTGACCCTGATGCGAGACAGAATTGTTTCGAGGGCCGAGAAATGGCATTAAGAATATATCGAGACTTCGCGTCTTATTATATGATTATTTTGCATTGCCGTTGTCATTCAAAATACTCGCCATGGATATGGCAAAAACAAACGAGCGAACCGATAAATCAATCATTTTCAGATAGCTTACGCTCGTGATGTTTTCTACTGGTTTGAATAAATTAATTCGTACGTAGCCCTGTGCATGCTGATGAGCGGCGTCAAAGAATAGTAGAGTAATCGAGTGAAATATAAAAAACGAATACATAACAACAGAAAAAAGAAGCCTGCAAAAGAAACGTTGAACGATTTACAAGCGACAAAAAAATGGGCAAAAACTAGTCATGAGCACCGATCGAAGCGTATAGTGATCTTACTGGCTTGTGATTTATTATGTGTTTCGATGTACGATTGAAAAGTGTGTCGACATTAGGTGGAAGGAGCCACGGAACGCGCTCAAGCTCCGGACGATACACCAACGTGAAACGAATCGAATTGCTCGAAAAAAAGACACGTGATGCGTACATGTGTTGCGTCAATTTATTCGCAACTATTATCGAGAAGTAGAAGAAATATGTAAAAGAAAAACGATGCGTGTGAAATGTGAAGAAATCGCGGAATTCATGAATATCGATAAAAATGGCATTGTGTACTGTGTGTGATAGGCACGAATGATTCGGCATGTAACAATAAATTAAGGGAGGACACGACAAAACGGGTTGAATAATGATCGGTTTTTCCGATTTTTTATCTACTGAATTTGTTTTTTGGCAATTGCAGAAAATGCCTGGTATTAAGAATACATTGAACTTATTTGGCGTGTAAATTTTTATTTTTCAAAATTCCCTTGGGAATTAAAAAGTCGAAGAATTTTTTCTATATTCATGAAGCTGTTATTAAAGGGAGGACACCACAGTGACGGGCCGAAAAAGCTCGCTTATTTTCGATTTTTTTGTCTCTTAAATGATTTATTTGGTAGTTGGAAAACAAACTGTTATTAAGCATACATTGAACTTATTCCGTGTAAATTTTAATTATTCAAAATTGACAACGTTATTGAGGTATAATAGAGCCTCCATTATTTGACGATTGTTGGTCTGAAGAATAGAATAAAACAGAAAACAAAAACGATTTTTATTCCTCAATTAATACTCCGAATTTATGCTCTATTTTTTTAATTATAAAAAATCTATGGTCAATTATATTAGGGTGAGACGATACATTTTACAGAGCTGTCTTCAGGAATTGCCACAGGCATTTTACTCGATTGCCTTGAACAAATTAAATTACTCGACCATGTTTAATTTCCGACGTAATTTTCGTAGTAGCCACTGTCAATATTCATTACCAACGTCATCGACATTATCCAGCTGCATCGGACGATAGAAATTTGTTTAAACTAAACGTCACTTTAATAAGCACATGTACTATTCGGTGTTTCCAGTGCGATGATTAAAATCGACCATGCACCTTATGTATAATCATAAATGCCAGTCCATAAAGTCTATTTACATATGTAACTCCCAAGCCGCGTACTTGATTGTGATATCACCATTGCCGAAGTTGCTCATTGGGGCGACCAAAAATGATTTGCAATGTTGGACGCTCGAATTAAAGCAAACATCGAGTTTTGTCGTTGAATTATTTTAAATGTCACATCGATGCGATGTATGAAGCGTTACCGAATAGCGGACGATTCGACACGTTGACCTGAATGATGATCAATGCAAATTGACAACGATCTGACCCAGTACGGCAGACCATTGGCGTTCATGGATGAGTTCAAACTGCGCCGAGCCAACCGAGTAAAACTGCTTACCGGGTTCGCATGCCGGAGGTATATATCGGTTACGCTTACGGGATTAGGCTGCTGTGAATGACAAAAAAAAACACTCTGAATTGAATTCGTCGCTTGCGGCAGCTCAAATTGAAAAGGAAGGTCCAAGATACGGTGGAGGAATTGCATATTGAAATTGAATTTATCGCAACTATAGGACTGCTAGTAAACGCGTTTTCCTCATAACTGTTTTTAAACACGGTGTACACGATTTCTCGACAATTAATGAACGAATTGTCTTTAAATTAGGTACACCTATTCAGCGCAATAGTAGTTTAGTCTTGACCGATGCTTTTCTACTTAACAGTTTTTTCCTTTAGCTATTAAGAATAATTCTGTCGTTTTTTCTCGAAAAATCGAAAAACAAATTTGAATTTTTTATTTCTTATTATTCAAATACGATAATGAAAAAGGGCTCGGCCAAGTCTTGGCCAATATTATCGATTTGAAGATAAAAACTCGTTTTTTTGTTTCAGATGAACCGTTTGGCCAAAATCAAGTACACCCCTTGAGTCCCTCAACGTCATAGATCCTTCACAAGATTGTTTATAACTTTTTGAATTGATTGATATTCTTATTTTATATTATTATATATAGATATAGATATAGATTAGATATATATTCTTATACACGAAAATAAATGTCCAAACGATTTTGAATCCTCTTACTTATTCCTCGAAAGTTATTATTTTTTAAACAACCCTGATCTTCGGATCGTCACAGTAACCCCTTAGTGAGACAATAACAACGCAACTGCTGAGAACGTAGCAACGAATCATCAAAACGAGCAATTCTTTCGAAAACTTGTACACATTGTCTTTTTTTTCGTTTATATTTACACCTGCTTTCACGTACGTTCATTTCGAATTGTGTTCGTATTTGTAAGTGTGTCAGATGTACACACACATTCAACGATTTGGAATTTATAGCTACGCGAAAACAGTTGTTATACGTTAATAAATAAAGAGACAAGATTCCAAAAGAGGCTGGCGAGTAAAAAATTGACGAGACATCTTTCCAATCCAACCGAACAGGTTTAGTGTAAATTCCGTCTCAAATTGGCTATATTGGTGCTCGCTTATCCCGGCCGCGAAAAGATATTTTTTTTCTCTCAAGTATTTTCAATTCCTTCGGAAAAAGAGACGTATGCTGTTTCGCGTATAAGACCCAGTCGACGTTCGTCAGATTTAGTACTAGTTCGTTGAGTCGCCCTTTTTTTGTCGATCTATTTATATTGACTTCGAAAACATGCTAGTGGCTTGGAAGCTTTCAGTTTGCTTGCTCAAAAAATACTGGATACTCTAATTCGACGCTATTGCGTCAGGTTTAAAATAGAATAGAACTCACCCGGAGACTCGTATAGCTCCTAGATCCGTTTTCTTGATTTCTACCGAACGAGAATCATCAAGAACGTCGCGGACACCCCGATAATGATACCACATTTGCGCTTGAAATATAAACCTGCCCAGAAAAAAAGTCTTTTTTCGCAGTCTATAGCCTCTAAGACTGAAAAAAGACTTTTTTTTCTGGCGAACCAATTGTCGAACACGTAAAGCATCTAAAGTATTTCCCATAAAGTAGTTTCGGACTCGGCACTGCACCGTTTTACGCAGACAATGTGGAAGGCAAGATACTTCGTGGTTATTTTTTTTAGAATCGAGTTTGAGAAAGACGCATCAGCATTAGTCGAGCGTGGATTTTTTTTTCAGCCAAAACCACTCCGGGCATAGGAGCCTTGACAAAAATCGTCTAGACGTAATTCTATTATTCAGCCATAAATTTGCTAAGACTGCTGCCAACTCCTTCTTACGATAACACTCGAGTATTCCACATAAATCGATGGAATATTTTCGACGTGATATTATCATGAAATATCGCTTCGAGCAGGAATAAAGGTGGGCAATATCGAATAATATTCTATCGACGGTTGTTGGCGTTATTCGAATTCTCCACAAACCTTCGGACGACGAATTCTCCCATTTTTATCTCTTTCGGGAGCCACGTCGAGGGTGGCCTTGACCCGTCGTTGAACATTCCAGAAAGGAATTTGTCGCTTGCATCGGAGTTTACAAGCACAGATGGGAAACAATTCGAGAATGCTGACAGGGTGACTGGATGACACAGTGATTGTCGTGGACCAAAAAACAATGCCTGATAGAATCGAAAGGTTCGGCAGGTATTTTTCCGTTCTGATTGCAAGTCAATCGCGTTAAGTCGTGAAAGGTCTTTGCCCAATCAACAAAGAATTCGGACACAAATTGTTGTCGAATTGCTACAGCGGTCTCGCTTCGCTTTCGATGCGATTCCTCTGCCGAATGCTTCCAACGAGATGATCAAAGGTGCATTTGGACGGAAATTGTGTATTTTCCGGGAATTAGGTACCGTCTAGCTCGACCACCAGGTTTCTAGTTACATTTTGTTGAAATTGCGGGAAACGCAGTCCGACAACGGTATGTGAGAGAAAATGGTCCAACAGATCGCTTTGATGTTAGCTGCGAGGACACGAAAATTGTATTGTGCAGTTGTGACGAGATTTGAATTACAAGTATGCGTATACATCGAAATAAAAAAATAGCCAGGTAATGGGCGACGAGTCTCGGAGTGCGGAGCGTAATTCTATAGTAGAGAAACGGGCAGGACGAGAGCGCTGAAAGTAACGATGAGAAATCAGAGACGTTGTCGTTTCGCCGCGGCACATGGCGTGACCATCATTCATCCTTTTCCCCTCGTCCATACCTCGTCCGTGTAACAGGTTTGAAATAGGCGGGTAAAGCTTGACGAGATGGCAAAAGGGAAGAATAAAAAAGATAATCAATAAAATTATATCGGTAAATACTCTTAAGGTTTGCAAGCATATTTATCGTTCTTCATTGGTAGTTTCTCACAATGGGAAATATCTAGAGCTTCATTTGGATAAAAAATCATGACAAAGTTTATTGAACGGGCTACGTATAATTAGGTGGGTAAAAAAATTGCATTTTCCAAAAGCATTCCCTGACACTTTCATTGAAATATTCTTCGATATAATATTGAAGAATATTGAATATACTGAAGTTTGAATAAAAAATATCGAATGTAATTTCAATTTGTCGCTGTATTTTGTCTGGTTTCGTTTCGGTATTTTTTGGTGATTGTTTTTAAAGGCTTCCAATATATGCACCTTTGTGTTCAAAAAATGCGTTGCTTTTTCATCAACCGTTTCCCAGAAAAAAATCGGAATTTGGCCATTTCGGGCCTCTAGGTAGCCCTTAATTTAGTTGAATACAGTTATTGATATTTTTCCGTGAAAATTTTGAAGGATTCACGGGTTTTCGATGACATCGAAAAATCGAAATATCGGACCAAAAATCCGATATTGAACTCGAAAAATACGGATATTCCGATATCAGAGTTGGAAACATTGAACTATCATTAAAATTGTTATTATTTCCATTTATGTTATTTCTACTTGTTTACGTATATTAAATATTTCCGAAGTGTCAACTTATTTATTCACGAGGGTGGAATGAGAAAGGGCCTTTTCTTCCGCGGCTTACACCTGCTATGAGGTAAGGTTGTCTCTGAAAGACGAAATTTTAGATCTCTCTGTTTTTTGCCGTCATTTTTTCAACAATCTCAATCTCGTTAATCAATGTGATCATGTTGTCGCCTGCCACAAACTATGCCATTTATTAGCTTTCTGGTAGCTACTACTGAGCTGACTTGCATAAAACTTCTTAATTTTAATTTTGATTGTTAACTATTTTTTTATTTGCACAAAAGTTCCTATTTTTTCTTTTTTATTTGTTTATTTTACGTTGGATTGGATATATTCAAGAACATAGCAGAGTATGTTTGGAAATGTAGAACAAATTAAAATTTCAATTGAAGACGGCAATTTTAAATGGTGTGCATTGTTGGAACGCAACGAAAGTTCTTTTTTTACCGTTTTTTTGTTTCTACAGTTTTTTACAGTATTTACTGTTTTTTTACAGTTTTCCATATTTTTAATATTTGCGTTGTTTTTTAAATAAATTTATATGGTAGATCGCTGAATGAATATTTTCGCAAAATGGTTGAACGATTTTTGTATCCAAAATCTGTGAAAGGAAATTAAAGGAATTGAGAAATATCATTTTTCATTGCATTCCAACTATGCAAACTTCTACCTCATGGTGATTTTTAAAGTGTAGTTTCACTCGGCTATAACTATTATTTCTGCAACTTCCATCTTCACTTTCAAGCTTTTAACGTTTTTACTCAAGGTTTTCTCATAAATATTGGAAAATATCGAAATACCGGTATTCCGATGTTACAACTTGTCGATACCAAAATAATATCGGTAATGAAAAAGCTCCGATAGTCCAAGTTCTATGCACGTGGTAAAGAATTATGCTCATAGCGTGACAATTATTTCAAGAGTAATAAGCTAGAAAAATGGGCACGAAGCTGGTATTTATCGTGCGTGAACTGTACAAAAACAAATTTTCAGTCAACTTCAACGGTACACCTTTTATTTCATCCCGAGCATTTGGAGGCTTTTCTATATACCCCAGGGGAAGTCTGAGCGCGGAATCAATTCTAGTCACATGACACACTCGACGAAAACGTTTTGTTTGTGTGCTCGAGAAATTGGGTCGTGTCATATGTGTCCAGACCTAAAACATTTACATATAATAAACATTTAAAAAATCATAAGAGGATTTATTGCACACCCTTCAATGATGCACGTATAATAGCATGTACTTTTTTTTATAACATATGAGCACTACACTAAAATGGGATATAGTCCTTTTCGATATCCCACCTATTTTGGTGTTTTAGAGATCTATTTTTAAATTAAGTCGAAATTACGTTATTTCGCATCCCGTCTCAAATCTTCATTAGTTCCTCTCTGCGAACGGAATATATATACCAAATTCGTGAGATGGAAAAACCGAGAGTGGAAGAAGTATGCGAACGAGATTCTCAATTCGATCTGCGTGGGCGGAAAAATCTTCGCGAAAACCTTCGGAAACTTTTAAATCGAGAAAATTATCCTCTTTTTACGTTACAATCATTTCGTATGAATAATTAATCGTACACTCTATACTCCCTTGCTCAATTATTCATGCACCTCTCTACCTGTTTCCTGTGAATAACGAGTAGCATGAACGACACGGAGTTTCGTGCCTACCGTACTCGTGCCACTCCGTCAGTGTTCCAAAATTGATAAAACATTCCAAACAAAATTGGACATTACAGGGAAGACCGGGAAAAATTTCATCGAATGGATCCGTACATTATTCGGATTACATCTCAAGACCAATTACGTTTCAATGAAATCCGTAAATAATCGAGTAAGACCCTGCGGGAGGAAAACTTTCTTCCACTTTAGATGGAAGCGAAGCATGAAAAAGGATTCTTTTTAATTTACGATTTATATTACCTCAGGATCTCTTTCTTACGCGGTGCTTTTGACTAAAGAAGACATAAGAAAAATATAATTTTTTTATGATTCATGTGTTATGATAATATCCTAAGAATTTATAGCAAGAGTTTTTTTTAAATGAATTTAGGATCTGGCTAACAAAACCGGACTTGTCCACTCTGCGTCCAATTTTTATTTTTTATTTTTCGTGTTTTTCAAGCCCACCTTCAGTTCCCGAAATATTTTTGAATCAAATCCGGCTCCAAAAACCTCCAAATTTGTGAAAAACCTCTTTTTCAGGCGAAAAGCCAGTTTTTAGGCACAAAAATAAAAGAATTGTTTTTTAAGTTTTTCGTAGAGTGGACAAATCCGATTTTGTTCGCCAGCTCCACAGTTATCGATGTTCGTAACTTGTATCCATTTCACGGCATGACTGCTTTGCAATTCGATCGTTCAGCGAACTCACGAGCCCCGGGGCTTGTGCATTTATGTTGCAGCGTTCACCAACCAATGAGTTTCATCGATTACTCTCAGACGAGGAGACAATCGCGGAAAGTATCCACGCGATTACGCGTAGTTGGAGCAACGCTGACGGCGATCTCACATTGAATGCGACAGCACTGTAGCGTCACGACATACACGTGAATACACATCATCGTCGAGATCTATCGCCTTAATATTATTCCCTTTCAATTAAGGCGTTATATATCTCCGAACAAAATATTTTTGTCGTTTTCTTTCTATTGGCTTAAGCCATGTATAAAAATTCCAATAATAAAATTGTTGGTACGTATAATCATCCCAAAAATGATATGGCTCGAAGAAACATGGCGATCAAACTGCAAAAGCGTTTTTCTTGAAATCAGACTTTGAAAATCTCCACTGCAGCTTTTCGAACAGTTTCTCTAGCGAAGCACACACGACTTTCACGCTCAATAAACAATGAAGGTTTCTATAAACAAATTAAGGCCGTTTTTCAGTCGTAAGGGGACGGATTTTTACAAAAAGGGGGCAAATTTGCACAAATCAATATTTTGTTTTAATCGAAATTGTAATTACGAAAAGAAATTATTCTTTGTTCTAGGTTTTCATGTGCGTGGCCATCGAGTCAGCCCGTGGAGGTAAAAAAATGTATTATAATTTTCATAAAAAATGGCGGCGACAGAGCCCACTTGAAAAACGTGTTTTTGACAAATAGCTCCAAGGGAGAACGGTTTTCTCGTAAAGTATAAGACCCGGAACAAAAACCAAAAAAATTATAATCTATGTATCATTAGGTATGGGAGTACGTAGGGATTTTTTTTACAAATTTTGAAAAATGGCGCACTTTGAAATAAATAAATCGATCTTTTGCCCAATACATAAGCAGTAAATTGTTTATAAAGAAGTTTACATTTAATTGAAAAACGGCTGCGTACTCCCATAGAGAATGTAATTGTGAAGCTACTATCAAAATTTCAAATTGATCCATGCAAAGGTGTTCGAGTAATCCGTCCTCCCAGTTTAAAAAAAGTGGTTTCGAGAAAAACGCGTTCAAAGTTGTACGAGCACTTGAATCCTTGAAATTTTTGTTTACCTTTAATCTGCGATACCTGCACCATACATTTGTCCAATTGCATATTGTTTTTGTGACCCCAAAGTATTTTTGAAGCCAAAAAAAATTGTTTCCAAAATCTTAGAGTGGTGTTATCCCTTAATGAACCCATTGCAACGTCTGTATATCTTCAATTTGCGACACAATGTACCATTATGAAAGAAATGAGGTTTCTCGGGTGACGCAGGGGTTTTCTCGACGAGCCGTCGGGAACTAAATATTTTTGCTTGACGGAGAAAAAACTTGAAACGGGAGACCGGTTATTCGCCGCAACACGTGGCAGATAAAAAAAAAACGCCGGGGGATAAATACCGAAACTTCTCGTCGCAAAGATTGTATCGCGAGATTGAAACGAGCGAGCGGGAAGTTCGAGACGTTGATAAATTGATTAGTCCATCGCGTTATTATATCTGGAAAAACTTTAGGCAACTGATCAAGGTTTTTTCATGGAGAAAAAGGAAGGGTCAATATAGGGAAAAAAGGAGGAAGCAGTAATGGAACAGTATACATTTTAAACACTCATTCATATTTTACTTGCAATTCGCACAGTAATGGAGCGGAATCACAAAGTGTTCGTAGCATCGTTATTATTGTCTATCTACTATATAACTGAACGGCGCGGGCCAACTCAACGAAGTAAATGAAATTATGAATTCATTCTTCGATTAACCGTGTTTAGAGTAAATGAATTATTCAATAATTTGATTAACTTAGTGGCATGCCAAGCAGTATTGACGATACTCGGCACAGAGGGTGGGCCGAGTGATGTACTCCGATCAAAAGCTGCAGCGGGGTGTCCAGCATTGTTAGGAAAGTATGAAAACATTATGAAATCATCGTTTTTTATTGCGCAATTCCCAGGAACTTTGGAATTAGTCTAGATAAAGTATGATTCATCCAGCCAGGTATGAGCCGATAATTTGTATTTATTCGCACTTGATCCAAGTGCCCCGTCATAACTTCAGACTCATCACCTATTCCAATACCGCCTTTTACGACTCAATGTACAGATTTTTATAGCTTTCTCTGCCACAGCTGGAATGAAACTCCAGCGGAGTTTCTGCCATGAGCAGAATACTGTAAACCCAACCAAGAACATCCACCAACGAAAATTGCCATTCTCATTTAACGGCGACAGCTTCGCAAGAGTATGCACATCCATCCGGTTTTGACATTTGCATCGTTGGAATCCAACGAAAATGGAATGCAACTGTTAGAAGCTGTAGCTCATTCAATTTTGGGAATATTTCAGTGAAATTTTCAGGGAGTATGGCTACGAAGTTGTACCATCGAATAAAAACATTTTTGGATCATGTCCCACCTGGGTGGATATAGCCCATCAACTCAATTAATCCCAAACAACCCGTAATAAATCTTAAATGAAACTACCCCTAACGGACGCAATTAATTAAAATTCCGACCATTGGCAACTGTTTATTACGAATACTTTTAGCAGAGGATATTTTCAAGTGATGATTTTTTCGTCCGAGAATGCTTCTGGATTTATTTGATCAACTTTCAAACAGATATTTCATCAAGGGATAAATAGAGGCTGTCGAGTAAAAAACTGACGAGACATTTTTCCAATCCAGCCGAACAGGCTTAGCATAAATTCCGTTTATTTTTGACAATCTAGACCCAGATAGAACGTTTGACCCATCTAGATAAATGCCGCCAGCAAAAACCGCCCCCTCGGACACGAAAAGGGTAAATACAGCCCATCACCAGACAAGTCCATTCGCAAGATGAAACATACAAACATGCGTGATCGCTCACTTTTTGCCATTGCCTGGAACGATTAATCAAATGGATCGCTTTGCTTAGACATAAGCTGAAAGCGTATACATGGATTCGAGCGCCTACTGGAAAGGTAACGGAATATATATAACAAGGTGGAAAAGGAGCGCGAGCGTCACAAGATTAGACTTTGGTACACCGCGTAACGCTATCACTATACGAAACACTGTATATAAGACGCATGTTACATAATCCACCGTAAAGAAGGAGCCACGACTATCAATTGTTTGTCGATCGATATTCGTTTCAGCTCCTCCTCGTCGTCCTTCCTTTTAACCGAGCACGCTTTTCCTATTCTTTTCCATGTCGACGTTTGTACATGTGCATGCAACGCGCGAACATTTATAACGCTCTCTATGCAATTTGCACGATTGGCTACCTGCTGAAAGTAGGCAGCGGTCACTCCCTCGTTGACCGTTCATTTTCGATTCGCCTTGACTTGATGAAAGCGAATGGAAACATACTGGACTCGAATTTGCAACGTCTCAGCGATCAGGATGGACGACGATAACAATGCCCGATGCACGAAGAACGAAGGATGATAATGAGAATGGATCGTGGCTCATCAATGATATGTATATGCACATATTTTATTAGCCATGTCTGCATATGTATATCGAAGTCAATCACAATGACTACATCGGAAGCAGAAAATATTTGCGATTGTTCCGTTAACCCTATGTCGACACACACGTCATTTTGACTCGATGACTTTTAAGTAAACTACTCATTACAAAATTGAATATTTTCAACAATTGTTTCAAACGCTTTAATTTTTTTTTAATTTTTTAAAAAATGTTTAATTAAATTTTTTCAATTTTTAATTTTTCAAACGCTTTTGAACGCCTTGCGGATTTTAATTGTGCAGATGTATTAAGAAATGGTTGAAGTGTATGACCGATTTGTTTCAATGAAAACCGACCGAAGGGTTGTTGATGGCAGGTGGATGAAGTACTATTCGGGTCGAAGTGACCCGGGGTGTCAAAATCGTGGCCAAATATGATTGTGTTCACGAAGGGTTAACTGCGTTATTAGACATTAACTGAAAACATTGAATTGAATATTTGTAATGAATTGTGTATAAATAAATTTATAAAAAATATACTCACTGACTCCCGCACGAATTTCGACACTTATTTACGGTTAATTTGAAGAATCGACCTTGAAAACTTCAGGTACGGGCATTTATTGACAAGCGAATCAAATAATGTTTGATTTTTTTCTTGTGACACGTCGAGACCCTCACTTTGAATATTGCCATTGGGGCGATTATTGTCTCGAAACGTCGAATCGTTTATTCATCAAGACTATAGATTCGACCGTGAAAATTATTGCACTAGTTATGAACGCATTCGCCACTGATAGTTGAACATTTGTCATGGCGAGATTCCAATTCCCATCAATAAGAGAACGTCGGTGGTAATAAGCGTCGCATCATAGGGTGCCTTTCTTCATCCATTTGACATTCCTTGATAGAGGCCAATCGAGACATATCGATTTGCCTCAATTGCTGAACAGTGGTGGGTAACTTTTATTTATGACTATCACCAACGTGTGACAGTCCACGTGGTATGAGTGGATGCAATATCGATCGAACACAGGACAACGCGAAAAACTGTAGTCTTTCGCGAAACGGCATTTTCCCAAAGTGATTTTCAGAGTGTCCTGATATAATAGTTTCTGGCAAAAGCCAAAAGGATTTCCATCGTTATACAATACACGTTCTGATGTTTTCTCTGCATGCGCGTGAAGCTTGAACTCTCAAAACTTTGACCTTATTTGTAGGTTCTTAAAATATAGATTGTGGACATCAGAGCGATTGACAGCACCCCAAAAGGATCATACTGCCGTGGTAAGCTAAATGTAACTTATTGTCTCAGTTTTGAAAGTTCTCGACAATGTGAACAGTTTCATATTTTGCACGGCGTGATCAATAATTCCAGGTGGCCTGACCGTTCGAAAACGGTGCAATTTTGACTGGCAATGTGCACGATATTGAAGGGGTCAAAGATAAATGTGTCCGAATGGACAGAATTAAACGTTCGAGATCGTCCGAAATGCCACACGTTCATCCTCATCGCGACAGTCTCGCGTCAATATCGTTCTATATAAACCTCAATCGTTTCTAATTCCAGATGGAACGTATCACGATCTATATTGGACACTGCTATTTTCGATTACACTTTGTTGTTTTCACTATCATTTCCGGCCCGGATCTAAGAGTTATTAGGTTCACCGTTGAAAAGTGATTCTACCGGATGGCCAAGAAATATAATGAAATGTATGTTTTGGCAAACTTCCCATCCTCGTCGAGATTCTACCATCGCGAAAGTTCATCGCCTTGCATTGCATGTGCCGATTGAAGGTACAACACAAATTATCGACCGAACAATTAAACGATTTACACATGTTCATTCTCCATTTTTCGTCTTCACTTTTCGACCATCACTTTCTGACCAAATCATAAACAATTCGGTCGGCTGAAAAAAGCAATGTGTGTGGGGGAAAATTTTCTACGATACTCATTTTTCATATCGCAGATACGTGTCGGGGAAAATGAATGAAACGATGAAGGAGGGTGGAGCGTTAGTCACAATCCAAGATTAAATTTTTATGTATGCTATGGTGTAGACTACACTGAGTCTGGATAAAGTTCCGAAAGTGACAGTGAATATACCCGCAAATTTTATTTTCAAGATCAAAACTCGCAAAAACTGTTTTTTAAAAAGTTTTTCTATTTTTTGTTAATAAATATTGATCTTAGAGAGAAATATATCCTACAAAAGTTGCAGCCTATAGAACGATCGATCTTTCATGTTTTATACAAATTTTGTCTAAAACCATTCGGCTTCGAGAAAAAATGGGATAATGCTCAAATAAGTACATTTTAGTAAACTTCATTAGTTTCGATATTATCTGCTTACGCACTTTACCGCAGGAAGGTTAGAGTCTCTAAAGTGCAGTCTAAACTTTAAACCCAAACAAACGAAACGCAAAAACAGAATAAAACACGACAATAGCCTAAAATAAAATAAAATATTTAAAAAATACAATAGAAAGCAAGAAATAAACATGCTCTATAAAGACTAAGCTTCAACCTTCCCGCGGTAAAGTGCATAAGTAGATAACATCGAATTTAATGGAGTTTAGCAAAATGTACTTATTGGAGCATCGTCCCATTTTTCTCAGAATATAACGGTTTTAGACAAAAACTGTATAAAACATAAAAGATCAATCTTTTTATACGCTACAACTTTTATAGGTAACATTTTTATTTAAGATCAACATTTATTAAAATAAAATAGAAAAAATGTTTAAAAATTAGTTTTTGTAAGTTTTGACCTTGAAAATCAACTTTGCTGGTATTTTGCACTATCATATTCGTGATCAACGAGTAAAAATACACGGGTACACGAAATTCCGAATTAATCGGCGGTATGGGTTTTTCGAAGCGATTTTTCGAAAATATAAAAATTCATAATTTTGCTCTTTAATTACATATTTTATGAATAATTAGCATATACAGAATAAACCTGAACCTCGTACGCATTTTTTGAGGCTAAATGAAAAAAATAATCAATAAATAGTTATTTTATTCAACTGGACCGCTCTAACCTCCTTGGACTTACTCGTAGGATCAAGGCCATTTTCTCATTCCGTTCCAATTCAAAGTGATTCTTTTAAATGCTATTCTTTGGCAGATCTCGTAAAAATTCTCGTGTATCAATGATGCATCATCCATTGGGGGGAAACGACGCTTCAACCGACGACGAAAGAACGATGTGTCTGATATAATAGACGATAGATTATTCATGAATGTTATCAAATATTCCGAGCTGTTTTCGCCTAGTAGGACGCCTTGTTTGTCCTGACCCTCTCACGCTATTGATTACTCTCTCAATCATTCATGGCTCCATTAATCCACTTCTAGCACGGTAGGGTATTATCTACTCCCGATCCTTACCAATACGTCCTTGAATTGATACATCAGCTAGACTGCTTCGTATCTGCAAACCTCCTAAGCTAAACGAACCCTTAACAGGATGCATCGAATACTTTTTGTACTTTTCAAATCGACGGAAACAATTGTTAATGGCAGAGGAACATATTTACAAATTCAAGAGAAATTCAACGTGATTGAATTTTATAGTGATGAGTTGCAATCAAATGATTCGTTCGACGATGGGAAACGAAGAATCCTCGTTAAAGCGGAGAGATCGATAAAAATTGATTTGCAATAAATAAAACAATCAATACATCCCGCAGGAGGGTTTCAGTTTTTTGTTCAACGTGATGCATGAGGTGTCCATTCATGAAGATATTCTCGTGAAGCAAGAATCGATCGAAACGAATGCCAATATCGTCCTTTGGATTTCCAGATCATAGATTACCCCTGACAAATACATATTGGTATATGTACTCCGCAGCACTGCCGTCCAATTGAATTTTCCCAGTGTTTGCTTATTTCGGTATATCCTTAAAGGTTATTTTCACCCACGCAAAATGAACTAATGAAATAAAATACACGTTACGTTATTGGTAGAACAAAACCCGGACTCACATCATTTTTCACGTAGTATCCTCGAGGGGACGCGGAAAAATGTTACAAACGAACCAAAGCAAGATAAATGTCATCCAACTACTGCACAACGTATATCTTGCTCAACGAAAATTATTCAATTTTTTGCGTCCTTACAGCATGTAAGAATAATATTCGGAATAGGTTTATGGAAAAAAAATATTATCTTTATCCGCCCTTTGTATATACGAGCCCGAAATATTTACGTTACTTATAGACCTAACGGAATTGAGGCATCAACTTCTTTCCCGTCAGATAGTACTCCTGTGCGTTAGAGGAATATTATTGGAAAATGCACTTCAAGACCAATTGTTCGTAGGGGAGCAGAAGTGACGTATATGTGCAAATTAGTCCTCGTTTTGAAGAGGAGGGCGCGTTTCGGAGTCAAGAGCACAAAAGTGCTTTTGCCCCAGAAAGAAAAACAATTCACTAACAAGTCAGAACTTTTTTTTTAACAATCTCAAATGTACTCAGAGAATATTGATGAATTAAGGCGTTAGGCTATTGTGAAGATTTCAAAACTCTCGTTCGTCGGTTGAGGTGACTGAAATGAAAGAGGAAGGTCCAACGTATGGTGCAGTAATCGCAAATTGAAGATAAACTGATGATTACAGCGATAGAACGGCTAAAGAAAATTTAAACACGTTTTTCTCGACAGTGTGTTTTTGAAAATGGTGTACACGATTTCTCGATATCTAATGAGAGGATTGACTTGAAATTTGGTACACTTATTCAGTGTAATAGTAGTTTAGTCTTGACCGACGTTTTTCTCCTTACCATGTTTTCAATAGTTATCAACAATAATGATATCATTGTTCCCCGAAAAATAAAAAATAAATGAATTTTTTTTCGTGATAAGAATACGATAGCAAAATAAAGCTCGGTCAAGTCTTAGACAATATTATATATTTAGAGAACAAAAGTCGTTTTTTGAATTCGGATCAAGCCAGTGGCCAAAATCCGGTACACCGTTGAGTACCGTTGGGTACGTTTAAAGGTCCTCAACGAGATTGTTTATCGCTTCTTTCGTTATTGATATTTTTTTTACGAAATCTGGTACACAACTTTTGTTAATGTACATATACGTCCGAACGATTTTTCAATCAACTTACTCGTTCTTTCAATTCTGATTTTTTTACATAACCCGGATCGTTACGTCGTCAAAGTAGCCTAACCCCGTAATTTCGTTCAACGAAAGTACAGCCTCGTGTACAAAGAATGGAAGAGAGCGAAAAAATTTATATGTAAGAATTACAAAAAAATAAGCTTTTATTTAACGTACTATAAAGTAGAAAATACTTTTTTTTGCCAAGATAATTATATGTGACTATAAATAAAAGGTTGGGGCGCCCAACTTTTAAAATGTTTAATAAATTTTATTAATATAGTTCCATTAACCGTATTTAATTTGCCACAATCGTAATTAGAGGAATTATTATCACACATTTATACTCAGTTTCAGGATTCTTATTTAAGAAATCTGAAGTTGTTTTACAGTAAATTAAATACAGTGGAACTCTACTTATACACTTGTCAAGGGGTACATCAAATATGACGTATGAATAAGAATAACGCAGAAGTGATTGTACTATCTTTCTGCCAGGGCTGGATAAATTTTACGTATAGGTGAGAAAAACGCACGAGTGAGAAACGTATACACGACGTTTTACTGTATATGTCTAAATTTTGAGCGCCCTAAGCTTTTATTTATAGTCACATATAGGTGACGTGTAAAAAAATCATTTTCTACTTTTTAGTGCATTAAATAAAAGCTTGTCCTTTTTAAATATTACCTTTTTACATATAAATAAACATATTTGTCATATGAGAAACCATATTTTCTACTTTTTACTCTTTATCTGATTTTATTAGTTCGTTTACTGTATTTTTTTGAATGTGTTGATGAGGTTTTATACGGATGGTTGGATATTGCTAATTTTACGTGAAAAGATGAATATTTTGTGGACATTTTTTAAAAACTTGAATCATGCATTACCACCTTGCAGATGCACATCTGCAAAATTTCAGAGCTCCAAGTAGTCAGGAAGTGGGTGAAATATCGATTTTTCGGTTTTGCATCTCCCAGAAAATCAAGTTAAATAAAAGGATGTAAAACGTAGTCCACGAAGTTGAAAACTCACTCAACATTTTGAGTACTCGTCGTGACGACCGTCCGGTGTGATGACGACAGTTTCTCTGGTCCTTACGTCCGGCATTGAGGGCTGTCGAAGTGAAGGCTCGACCGAGTGGTCGATTTTGTCCGCTGTCGTGCTTCATCATGTTCGACTTTCGCAGCTTCAGTCCGATCATGACGTACAGCACCGTTATCAGTATCATCGGCACGACGAAGAACAGGAGCGTCGATATCTCGAAGGAATGCTCGATCAAGGTGACTTTCATCATGCACAGTACGTAATTTGGATCCTGGTCGCGTTTGTCGATTATGCCAAATTGCAACGCGACGGGTATGGCGTACGAGAGCGCGAGCAGCCAAACAACGAGAATGAGTTTTATCGCACGCGACAATTTTGACATCGTGTGCGACAAAAAAGGATGACATATGGCGACGTAACGCTCGACGGTGAAAGCGGTTATTGTCAAAACGCTCGCGTTCGCCGAGCATTCGGCAGCCAAGCCGCGCAAACGGCAAAAATGTTCGCCAAAAATATACGGATATTTCGACCATACGAGATAGACCTCGATCGGCAGGCCGGATATCAGAAGCAACAGGTCAGACACGGCGAGACTGAAAAGGTAATAATTTGTCGCCGTGTGCATCGACTTGTTGCGCGCTATCACGATACACGTGCTCACGTTTCCAATCGTACCGGTGACGAATATCGACAGATATATTACCGTTATCGGCAGCACGACGTACAAAGCGTCGCGGCGCGGACCAAATTGAAAATTCACGATCGAAGATTCGCTGATGTCGGCGTAACGCGAGCTTGAGTTCGACACGGCGTAATCGACGTCTGACAAGGGCGACGTTTCTTCCGTCAACGGGAAACTTCGGCCCGTAGACGATACGGGAAAAAAAAAATCCTCCATATTTACACGCTTAATCGATTATTCTTGTATGTCCACTTATATTTTTTTCACTTTTTTTCACCCTTATCTCATAAACGAATAAGTACGTCAATTATCTGAATTATTTATTTTAATCATTCAATTCTCAACGCAGACGGAGACAAGTTCCTTTTGTTCACAGATTCTCGCGCATTTTCCTCATCAACTCGCGCAAGTATTTTGATGAATTTTTCTCTAACCGTTCGTCATCGTCAGTCCGAGGCGACAATAGTCCCAATCCTTTTCGAAACACTCGTTTTCTCGCCTATCGATATTACGACGAGTCACTGCCGGTTGCGAAACACCATGCTCGACGTTAGGCCCACACTCCAATGTACCAATTTAACCATTTTTACTTGCACTTTTCTCCCGAGCGATTTCTCGAGTTGACGGAATCGAGACTTTTGAGATCGAGACACTTTGACGTTAATTGCATTATTTTTGGTGAGCAGGTGGTTGCAATTTTGGGGTATTTTTATTATTATTGTTTTTTTTTGTTTTGCCACAGAAAAAAAGTAGGGAATTTTCGCAGCACCTGGCACGTGGAGGAACGACTGCACGGGCACCGGTCAACAGTCGTGAAACGACAGCGGAAAGACATCATTGAACAGTAGAGAAGAACTGGCGGGCTGGCGCGGCATGCGCGGTTTGTCGCCTGTGAGAACACACCGTTTCCACTCGCCGGTGCGCCGCCGCTGCCGCTCCGGCTTTTCAGAGCCCCACGCATCCAGTGGTCTTTTGGTGCTCAGACGAGACGAGTTTTTACTCGGCTCCATTATATCGCGGCCTCCCTCCAAATAAAGCCATGTTTTTCACATTGTTGACCAAATTCATGTTCGATCTCGTGCTCGTCCTTGTTGCACTCGAATATCCTGGATTATGAGGGAACGTGATAATTCGACGGATTCCTCTACACGAGACTCTCATATTTCTTTACTCGTTGAGAGTGTCGAGTGCGGATTTAGGGGGGGGGGGGGGATACCTTTAGGAAAAAAATCGCTAATTTTCATAACTTTTTTTAATGAGAAGATTTTTTCAATATTTTTAGGACTTGGGGACTTCGTTACTACTTTTGGCGGTACATCGTACTTTTTGAATTTATTCCTCTTTAAGAATGGAGGAGGTATGGCGCGGGGGAGGATATACCTTCAGGCGAGGAAAAAATTTGCTGATTTTCATGATTTTTTTTTAGTGAAAAGATTTTCTTTCACCATTTTCAAGATTTAGGGGATGTTTCATTACTACTTTTGGGTATTACATGGCATTTATTGTATTTATTATTCTTTAAACATGGTGGAGGTATGACACGGAGAGGATATACCTTACGGCGAGGAAAAAATTTGTTGATTTTCATGAATTTTTTTTTAGAGGAAATATTTTGTTTACTATTTTTTAAACTTAGAGTATGTTTTATTACTACTTTTTGATATTACATAGTATTTTTAAAATTTATTAATCTTTAAAAATGCTGGAGGTATGGCACGGGGGAGGATATACCTACAGGCGAGGAAAAATTTGCTGATTTTCATAATTTTTTAAAATGAAAAGATGTTTTCACTATTGTCAAGACTTAGGGGATGTTTTATTACTACTTTCGGCTATTAGATGGTATTTTTTCTATTTATTCATCTTTAAAAATTGTGGAGGTATGACACAGGGAGGATGTACCTTAAGGCGACGACATTTTTTCTTTGTTTTCATGAATTTTTTTTACAGGAAACATTTTTTTCAATATTTTTAAGAATTAAGGTATATTTTATTACTACTTTTTGATATTACATGGTATTTTTTAAATTTATTAATCTGTCAAAACGGTCGAGGTATGGCGCGGGGGAGGCTATACCTTCAGGCAAGGAAAAAAATTACTGGTTTTCATAAAAAAATTTAAAGAAAATATATTTTTACTATTTTTAAGACTTAGGGTATGTTTCCTTACTACTTTTGGCTATTACATGTTATTTTTTTCATTTGTTAATCTTTAAAAATGGTGGAGGTATGGCACGGTCTTCTAAGCTGCATTTTCCAAAACTGGCCTGACGTATAGCTAAAAAAACGAATCGATAGATTCTGATGAAGTTGGCTATAAATCTTTTTAGCTTTATTGTCTAAAACATGACCCTAAGTGTTTTTGAAAATTAAAGAAAAAAGTATTTCTTTATTGCAAAAAGTAGCGACGAAAAACACGCTTGTGGCAATATCGAATTTTTCGAGATCAGTGAATTTTTATTTTTCATTCTTCCGCACATGAGTGCAGAATTTCCATCTATTTTCCAGAGGAAAATTCTCGCCGATGATGTTTTGTAGACGGCAAAAAACAAGCGAAATGTGAACGAGACATCGATTTCTTTTTATCAAAATGATTTGGCAAGATCGTGTCGAAATGGTACGAATTTGTTTATATAGTATGCATTGTTCAACTTTGTTTCACCATACTATTCGAGCCACATGCGGGGACACAAAAAATCTCGTGCTGGAATAATACGGATTGGGAATCAATATTCCCAAAGTGTATTATTCAAGCACGAAATTTCATGTGGATCGTCGTCGAATTACTCTGGTCAAATTTTGAACTTCCAATTATCGTTCAGCCGCAGCTTGACAATAATAATTTCACGAAGATTTTCTACGCAACGTGATTTTTGCGCATAAATATAAGTATACGTCATCAGTCCATTTAAATGAGTCTCATAATTTCGTCGGAACAAATAAACGAAAATGAATAATTTTCCTCGCTAGCCAATGACGCAGCGATGTTTTTGTTGTGAGCCAGAAATTGACTTAAGGATGTTGAGTCCCAAATCGCAAATGACGATAAAATTCTGAAAATTTGGTATGTTTTTGTATGAAGTATTTCAGAGGTCGTGTAAAAATTTCACGACAATTAGGAAGCTCGTTATTGAACAATTAACATTCACAAATTAAATGTTGTTTTATGGAAACTGATGTAACTTTGCAATAAGTTTTTTTTTGACTTCTCAATTTTATAATATCGACAATATACTGAAAGCAACGGAAACAAAACGAAGTTCATTGTCAAATTTTTTTAAATTTCTTTTAAAAATTGTTCTTAACAAAATGTTAATTTTTTAATAACGAACTTCCTAATCCTCGTGAAATTTTAACACGACCTCTTAAATACTTCATACAAAAACATACCAAATTTTCAGAATTTTCTTATCATTTTTTATTTCAACCCTTAGGGAGGTTGAAGTAATGATGATAGAATTCTGAAAATTTGGTATGTTTTTACATGAAGTGTCCAGGAGGTCGTGTAAAAATTTCATGACGATTAAGAAGCTATTTATTGAACAATTAACATTAACATGTTTCATAGGGACTCAACATCCTTAACGTTCTCATCTTCATCGTTTTGCTTTTTAAGAGCACAAAACTAAATTGGTACTCTAGCTGACCGTGCTTTTCGGTCTTTTTGCTTCCTCACCATGTCAACTTATCGAGCGGTTTTAGTCACTCGTGCTATCTTCGGAAGGACTGGAGATAATAGCGAGTGGTTCTTTTATTGATTCCTTCTAAAATATCACATATTTTCGGGTTATCCCTTCCGGGGTCCTGAATTTCGTATAATTTCCGTTCGCATACAATGTACATATGTATTTTCCATGTACAGACCTATGTGTGTACATGCTATATGTACACGGTAGCGAGCGATGCACGAACAAGAATTCACCATCCTCAAACTAGTCCAAACTCCAATAACGTGATAATTAATACCTCGCATACCGTATCAATGTCATCATGATTAAGGCTGTGACGGCTAAAAGAGTCGATCTTTTTTGGACTTTCTCAAAGTAGTTTTCTCGACCTGGCCGGAGTCATAACTCCACCTACAATTGTCCAATTTTTCTTTCTAAAAAATTATAATTTCCCTGTCTGCAGTAGCTATCGTTGTACGCTGCCGTTTTTTTTATTCTGTATTTTTAAGCCCTCAAATATAAGTAAAAATTTCGTCAAAATTACACTTTTGTTCGAACACCCGCCATTTTGTGATTTTTTCTGTCAACAAACGCGACAACGAGAACTAAATTTATATAGATTATAAAACTTTTTTATTTTTCATACCATCAGTTTTCGAGTCATCGATCCAGCAGCTGGGTAACATTTTTTATCCAGAGACTCCGTTACACCTCAAGGACGTTGTTAATTTTTAGTTTCTTAAAATAAAAATTTACACGAAATTAGGTCAATGCATGCTTAATAACATTTCTTCTTTTCAAATGCCAGATAGGTAATTCAGCACACACAAAAAATCATTACGGTGTCCTCCTTTAGACGAATCAGGGACCAATCAATTTTATTATTAGGAGATTATTTGTCCAATCCAATCTACTTATTCACCCTTCTCAATTCACTTTTCACACGAAACCAGTAGATCATCTCATTTGATCGGAGTCCTTTGGCAAATTTGTAGAATCACTAAACTAGAAATATACAGCTCGTTTATCAGTACAGAATGGGACAAAATCACATGCGCCGCTAATGTACATAATGACCATGATTGCAAATATGTACACCAGTCCACCTCGAAAACGTGTCCGTCGACTACTCTCGTCTCGTCATAATCACACACGATCGAGGATAATCAAGGATTCCATCTTTGATTACCAACATTTGCACATTCATCGTAGACATTACCCGTATGGATAATGTTGCAATAATGATAATAGATTTAGATTGTGCACAGGCCGAGAAAATCAAGACAGCTATTTGTGTGGCGGCTTTGCCCTAACGCTGTTGGTCATACCCCGCCCAGGTATATACCCGTGTACAGGCCTTGATGGAACGACCGGATCCTCAGATGAATGTCATTGAGAATGGATTTAATGTCATCATCGTCATCATTGTGGTCATCTGCTACTCATTTTCCACCCAGTCAGCCATGGACAAGTCCGTTTCTGCTTGAAACGACAGTTTTTAACCAAATTTGAGGTTCTTGGAGCCGGATTTGATGAAAAATGTTTTGGGAGCTGACACAGGTGTGCTTGAAGAACGCGAAAAAATAATTGCCGCAATATGGACAAGTCTGGTTTTGTTCGCCAGTTTCTCAATTATTATGTAAATATCGAGCAAAGCCTCCTTAATTTTTTAGGGCGAAGAATCCAATCTCAGGTCGAAAGATACTCAAGATTCACGATCATACACAATTGTACTTTTTCCACATAGAAACTCAAATTGTCCGAGGTACTTGTCCATGAGAGTTTTCGATTTCCATTATAGCATGATGACGAGCGAGTGTAGAAACTCCAATTGGCAGCATTTTTATTTCCATACGTTGCTAGATGATCTTCTTTGGCGGGATCTGATGCCAAGTTTGTCCGGGGAGGATGCGAGTATACATCGAGACTATAGCGAGCAGAAATAGCGAGGATCAGGGAAGATCAAACTAGGCATAGGTAGGACGAACGCAATCTTCTTTCCGTCCCGTATTTTTCGCCACGTGTCGACTTCTGTCGAATGGTACCTAATATGCTTGTTTACGCCAGATGCTACGCCTCGTTACTTTGATGGAAAATGGATCGGCAATCGAAATCTTGACACGTGACTTGGATAGATCAGGCGTAATTCTTAACACCCCAGACATATCAGAAAAAGCAGTGGATCCTGTGTACCTTTTTTCCTAAAATATTCTTTCCTTTCTTCAGGGTCCGACAGTGGAAACGAACAATTCAATGAGGTGTTATGAGGTCCGATCGCGAACGATCACGATATCAGCCGCAAAGTATACTATCTACATCTCACTCAGCGTTTCTTTTTTGGGAACGTATCGATCGTATGTCAAAAATATAGGGTTGGCCTTCCTGTCTTCTTGTTTTTTCAAACGTCAGAAAGAGATTGTTTGGGTTCGACATGAGGATCCTCTGTCTGATAATGAGGCGATCGAAATTTTATTCGCACGTGGATTCAATGCATGCCATTGAAATTTTCGAAATATTTATTGTGTACGTAGTTTCGAGTGATCGATCCTTGGTTACAATGTTAATTGTTTTCCTGGTAATTGGAATCAATTGCGAAATGAAAAAAAATACATTATTGCAGTATTTTTCATTGTAGAATTACATCCAGAATTAATAAAGAAATTTTTTTAGCTTTTTTTTAAATCTCCAGATTGTTTCATATCTTCAATTCAATATGTGTGGATTTTTAAATGAAGAAATACCGTTTTAATTCCGAAGAGAATAAGATTCTCATGTAAACTTTTTAAAGCCCTGATGGAGTGATATAAATGGCTAGGTACAACCGGTATGACAGCTTGCACCATAAAGAAAAGTCAGTCAGATCGAGCGGAACGTTCCAGCGAATACTAAATTTCATGAACCATTGAACCGAGCCAAATTCAATTATCAATGTCAAGTGAATGAAGTCTTCCGTGCACAGCATTGATAGGGGAGAGGTCACGAAAGTACCGTGGACGGTCACGGTGTTACCGTTAATTTATTTAGTACGTGAGCCAGATAGCTCTCGCGATGTGATGACACTTGAAGCAGACATCGACTGCCCTTTCGACTCTCGCACAACATCTCAAACACGTTCCTTGCTATGACAATTTTTTCGAGGCGAAGAAACCAAAAAATAGTAATAGTAAAACAATAGTAAAAATAGTAAAAATACTATTATAAATAAATAGTATAAATACTAAAAAATAAATAATTGTAAAAAAGTAAAAATAGTATGAATACTATTATACATAAATAGTATAAATACCAGAAAATAAATAATAGTAAGGAAAAAGTAAGAATAGTATGAATATAATTCTCAATAAATAGTATAAATACTAAAAAATAAATAATGGTAAAAAAAGTATAAATAGTAATAGTGATAATGAAATAAATCGAGGCTACGATTTCAAAATCGCGTGCTGCACGACATATGGAGTGAGATATGATGGAGGTATCGTGCTGCTCGCATATCCATTCGCGGCTGTGATAACTTGCTACACAACATTGAAATAAACTTTGAATTTGAACCCGAGTGACACACATTTAGTACTTAATTAATAAAATACAATTTGGCGAAAATTTGCGTGCAAGAATTTGCGTTCTAGCCGTACCCACTGGATCGCAAAAATTCCGTGGTAATTAATCTCGTACAACCTGTTGAAAAAACCCAATTACCATTTTTTTTAATAACGAGTTTTTCTCATGAAGCTCACATTTTCGGGATTGGGAATTTTCCACTGGCCTGCTAGCTTTTTGATTGATTCTCTTTCCCCCCGTGTAGTAGTTTGTTAGGGAGTCCCCCGATCCTGCCACGTCCCTATAGGTGTTTACTGGGGACCCCACAATTGGGGAGTTCACATTGGAATCCAAGCGGATTCCGCGCTATTTCCCAATTTACGTCGTTTAATAGATTTTTATTTGAAATTCTCAATCGGGAGTTTTTGGCTACCCCAAAAAATATGCTTTCGTGATCCTGTGCACAAGATTATTGGGGAGTTCCAAGATAAACTCACATCCCTCTACTACGTCAGAAAAAAAATTTTGAAAAGTCACGAGAAAAAGTCGGTGTGTTGAAACATAACCTGTACGTTTCATGAGCAGTAATGTATAAAAAAAATTACAGTGGGTTTTCAGTGATGTGATTGCAGTCGACTTTTAAGATAAAGTTTCTTAAGAAAACATTCATACTGTTTTACAATCCACTCATGTTTTATATCTATATAGTCTGTTTAGAAAATTCATAGTACAGGAAGCGATGGAAGCCATTAAGAACCGTTTCGGATTGTGTTTGATAGTGTGGGACAGGGCTGGGCAAAATTGTAAAAAAAAATTACGATTACAAATTACTAAAGGTAATTTGTAATTAAATCGTATTCCATTAAAATAACTTTTAGTAATAATAATTGAATCGGAGTTCATTGAAGTTACTTTCGATAATTGTAATTGAATTACACTCTATTGAAAATATTTCCAGTAATTGTAATTGAATTGGAGTTAATTAAAATCATATTGAGACGTTTTAATTAAATCGAAGTTCATTAAAATTACTTTCAGTGATTGTAATGGTATCAGAAATCATTACAATTATTTTCAGTGATTGTAATTAAATCAGAAATTATTAAAATTACTTTCAGTAATAGTAAACCACGCAATATGGTTTCATTAGATTCTTTTGCTTGAGAGAACTCTATGCATCGAAATGAATATCTCGTTTTTTTTCGTAAAAACGAAGCTTTTTTATACAATATTTTGCAAAAATATTGTATAAAAAATCATTTTAGCGAAATTTAAGTTGCGCCATTCGAAAGAGCGGCCTCGAAAATAGTCGACAAGGTACTTTAGGAAGTTTTTTCCCGACATTTTCATGGTAAATAATCACGTCGAAAAGAAGACTTGTGAAAAGTGTCTTTGTGACGTTAAAGGATTAATCGTTTGTGACGTTAAAGGATTAATCGTAAGAAAATTGTAATTGATATAAAAAAGTAACAATTTCCCCCAGTAATTGTAATGAATAATACAAAAAATACTATTTTTTCCAGGAATTGTAATTGCTAACGAAAAACTAATTTCATTTGGCAACAACAAAAATTACAATTATTTCGCGTAATTGTAGTTGATAATCACAAAATTACAATTGTTTATACTAACTGTAATTGATAAATAAAAATTTATAATTATATCCCGTAATTGTAATTAGTGACTAAATATTGCAGTTATTTACAGTAATTGTAATTTAAGGGTAATGAAATTACAAAAGTAATGTCTGCTGCCCAATTCTGTTGTGGGAATCCTTTAGGATTCAAATTGGATTCGTACATTCCAACGGGGAATCCCGATGAGAATCCAATGTACGAGCGTGACGTTTTATTATAGGGCTCAAATGCGATGACCCATTGGATCCCTATCAGGAAGTAGGGACAAGTATGGGAATCCAATTGGATCCCTACGACAGTTTTTGCATGGGCATGACTGTCGCAAGCTGCTTCTCTTTTGGTGACGAGGAGTGCAAAATGACAATGAGGATAAATCAAGAGAGTTATTTTACGGCAAGAATTACGCTATGAAGAAAATCCCATTTTCCCCACACAAAAAAAAACCATTTCCGTGTCATCAGTCGCAACCGAATCACATATTTCTGACTTGTTTTTTTCTGCCATAGGATTACAATCGACTGCACAGTGACCCCCCAATTCATACGACTGGGATAACGAAGTGAACGGCTGCTTGCAAGTTTACCACACTCATGTGTTAACGCGTGAGGCAGAAGAGTGGAAAAAAATAAAGACGAACGATGTCAAGATCCCCGTGTTTGACTTGTAATTGGACGAGTGTAGTCGAGGGTCCGGAGCAAAAGCCCGGCTACGCGTATTCGATTTCTTTCGTTATAAGTTTTTCGGCAATCAACCAACATAGAAGAAACACGTTAAAAAAACTCCCGTCGAGAAATTTTTTTCCTCCCAAATGGGCTCCGGAAAGGACGGGTTTTTGTGACGTTTTCACTTATCTCCTGCTGTTTTTTGCCCGGCACCCATAATTTCGATTTTCTCCTTTTGGAACGTCGATCTCGGTGTTGGGATTTTTCCTTCAGATATCTGTCGCAGTATACTCAAAGGTGATTTCGACAGGCAATTACCTGCAATTCAATATATCGCAACTGACGAATGGGCAGTGAAGTTGAGATGTAAAGTTTTCGATTATGGGAACGCTTTGTGCTGAAGACGCTTCTAAATATAGGCCAGTTGAGGTCCACATTAAGGGGTTATGCCTAGTAGCAAAGGTTGAGAAATCACTTTTTCAAAACGAATATATTTCGACAGTATATCATCTTATAAATGTTGTTTGAAAAATTCAAGATAATCGGGTCAAAATTGACATATTTCTAGGCTGCTATGTTGACACCTGACGAAACGCTTGAAGCGTCGTTCGAAACTTGAAACGCTTTTTTCTCAAAAGTTCGTTTTCAGAATCGGTGCGCAAAATATGTCAAAAAACGAATGCATCGGTCTTTATGACATTTTTAGGGCTCTTTTTCGATGCCAAATTTGATCAAAGGATTTTTTCCCCACTTATCCTTGAATTTGATCAAAGGGTTTTTCCCCATGTATCCTTTCGATTTGATGAACGAAATTTTTATTTTCCTTTAAATTCGATACTTCGGAAATTCCTTCGATCAATCTCAGGATAAACTAGTATACTACCGAAATCCGTTTGACTTTTTAATATTAGATAATCTGGTTCAGAACAGCATTCCTCACCGCAAAAGACGTTTTCGAGAGGTGCTTCTCATACGCTGTAAATCGATTATAATTGAATATTTTTGGACAAAAACATTACAGAGAATTGTTCAGATGATAATTTTTCAAATGCCTAATTTTTTTCCAAATTAATCATCCCGATTTTCCATTAAAAAATAGAAAATACAAAAATGAGCTGCTTTCGACTGTTACAACTAGACGTAACCCGTTAAAAAGCGTCCACGGACTGAAATTGGATAACCAGTTTGCTCGGAAGTCAGTTTTCCTTCAGGAGTATTCCATAAACTCGTTAGTCTCGAGCTGCACCAATTTCTTTTTTCTCTCGTTTGGTTCCACAAGAACAAACGTTTTAAAGTTATTGCAACGAAAGAATGTCTTGCCTACTTGGTCTTCTTACTGCATCGAGAACGAGATTCAGCGATCTTGAGTGCCTGTGGACCACTGAGGTTCTTCATCGCCCGTCGTTGGCCTTCGGATCCATACTTTCGAAGCGGCAAATATGCGGAGATGGGAACAGATGGGAAGTTTATTCAACATCTTCGATCAAGTACACCTAAGCTGTGCAAACTTTACAAAAAAACTCGATGATTCTTGCCCAACTCCATTGGCTACATGCTCCACAAAATGTATTCATGAATGAAATTAAAATCTGACGAAGAAGATTTCACTGGAACGTGCACACTGAGCCCCAGAAACGAAAGCGCATTTTATTTTTTATTTTACTTGTGACGAAGATGCAATCCGTGCAATGGACAAGAACTGGCAACTCGGAGGATGAGATAGAGAGGGATCGATTGACTGGAACTCATGAAAGGAGACGTTTCTCTAGAGCAGGAGAAAACCGTGTAATCCACAAATTCATTTCCCTCTTTCGAAGTTTCCGCGGCTATGCCGCCTGAGCAACGCCGCAAGGCTTAGCGGAAGTTGGAGAATCCTTCAGATGCGGACTCGAGTATCTTCGTTGAGAAGAGGCTGGGAGAGAAAACCTCAACTGCTTTAAACTACTCCACATCTGCAATTATTTGTATCCGACTCGTCGCATGGTGCAACGAGAATTTGAAGTTTGTCCGGCACTCACGACTGGGTGATTGGAAACTTGGAAAATTTTACAGTGTCCAGGGTTGGAGACGGAAACGGGTCAAGCATGCTTCTCTCTACTTCTAATTTGCTCGTTGCTTAGAAACAAAGGGATTTATAGTGACAAGCGTGAAAGTATCGAGTGCTGGGACAACGAAATCTTTACGATAATCATGTGTAACTTTATTTTTATACATCGCATCGCATCGTTACGCACCCACTCCTTTTCTGCTGTCCCTATCTTCCTGCTGACCTCCATTATGGGGGCGTGGAGAAAAGTTGCCAATTTTCATGATTTTTTTAGAGACGGTCATCACATGTGACAGGTCCAAATAATCGAAAAATTTCTTTAGCACAAATTGAAAACATGTGTGCGTCTTATATGAACCTGGCATAGCAGACTAATGGCGAGTCAACATTTTCTTTGTGGAAATCGTACGTGAACGTTTAAACGCGTTTTTCTCAAAAGTGCACGTTTTAAACTGACTTCCATTATAGCTCAAAAACTATTGAACGGAATTCGTTGAAATTATTATTGTATTGGCAGCACAGCTATAATTCTCATCCGAACTAGAGCATTTCTCATATCTGCCAAGTATTTTTGAGGCTGAAAAAGTCGAAAAAAAAATGACGAAACTTGGAACTCAACTTTTAAAACCGTGCCAAAAATTCAATTTTCGATATTCTTACTTCACTTTACTTGACGCCGATAGCGTCAAGTCTACAAATTAAAATGCCGTTTGATTTTTTTAAATTTCCGCCGAGTGAAACCTCCGGAATCATGGCAGCTGTTAATCAAATTTTTTTTACACATGAGTTTCTTCCGAACGGTGTAAAGTCGACTCAACTCGTTATTTTTGTTTGACGAAATTCTGCGAGACTCCAAAAATGTTAATAAATGTATGGTTAAAATTCTAAGATAGTGCGTTTAAATGGTTCATTAAAAAATCCCTTAAAAATGCGAAAAAAATAGTTACCTCTTTTGGTTGTTATATGGTATTTTTTTATTCATCTTTAAAAACGGCGGAGGTATGGCACGGTCTTCTGAACTGCATTTTCAAAACTGGCGCGTGACGAAATTTGGTGTAAATCTTTCTTAAACTGCTGTGTAATGCATGATACTATTTTTTTTTTTTTTTAAGAAAGCCTTTCTTATAGGAAAATGTAGCTTTGTCGGAAAATTTAATCTTTTTGTTTCAAAGCGTACCATTTTATCGATTTTTAACATTTCTCACTTTTTCTTGGTTCATGTACTGCGTATGAGTGTTAATGAACAAAAAACTTTCGTTGGTTTTTTTTCAGCTTAATTGCGTCGGCCATACCATAAGGCCTTTATTAAGGATTAATACAATTTTTTTTTCAAATACCGTGTCTCAGCTCAAAGTAGTAATAAAACATACCCTAAGTCTCTAAAATGGTGAAGAGATCTTTCCTTTTAAAACAAATCATGACAATACGCAATTTTTTTCGTCTAAAGCTTCCTTCCCCCTTAATGCGTTGGAAAATTTTTCGCGTTCATAAAAACTTGACAAACGGCGTCACATCGTTCTGCCTTAACGCAGTATCCTTTACCGTCGCCCAGCCTTTTAACTTCTCCTTCAGTCAATTATACTTTTTCATCTTTGCCGCGAAATCGTCGCCGAGTAAGCACGCAATTGTCTCTCTCGTCTTTGAAAAGATATGCCCTTCGTTCAACGACGTTTTATCGTATCGCAGACAAGACGATAAACTGCTCAAATATACTCAATTTCTTCGCACGGAATACACGGGTCCCTTCAAACGGGATATATAAAAAATAATTTTACCTCTTCGGCGCCAATGCCGATGAATCTCAAGGCCGATAAAAGCCGAATCTCCCCCAGCTGAGTTAATTGAATCGTGTGAATACAGCCAAGCGAAAAGTAAGGATTCGATAAGTTTTTTTTTCTCGTTTCAATAACTATCGAGGTCGCTATCTTATTCGCCTTCGAAGTTGGGTGTCGATTGATTTGACGGTTCCAATCCCTGGCATGTAATCTGATCGAGATTCTTTGACCCAAGCGTTTTGTGAATTTCGCAAGAAGCACGAGGAATTAAA
The DNA here is from genome assembly GCA_951751655.1 of Ophion costatus. Lineage (NCBI taxonomy): Eukaryota > Metazoa > Arthropoda > Insecta > Hymenoptera > Ichneumonidae > Ophion > Ophion costatus. Next base: position 30,451,255 of record OX632357.1, read on the forward strand.
CCATCAGGAACTTTTAGTTCGAACAGCCCTTTCGAGATAAGCAGATCACATTATTGACGCTCTTTGATTATTTCTCCAATCACTATTGTTAATGATCGTTCTTTTATTCCGCAATTTCTAACAATTATAACACCCTCTGACTATTCGCATACGGTGTGTAAATAATGGTTTTTTCTTCTGAGGGAGACGGTGGAAAAACGTAGGGAGCAAGTAAATAGGGAAAATCAAATGAACAAATAACGAGCTCATTTATACGTATATTTTTTTTAAATAAGTTGACCGCGTTATAGACTTGGAAAATTCCAACAATTGAGGAACTGCGACGAATAATGACACTACACTTTAATTCAAGCACCAAAATACTCTGACACGAACAAGTATTTCGTGTTTTTATGTGACTTTAAAGAAAACTGAAAATTCGATCAATTTGCGTCAAAGTATTCAAGTATATTGTAAAAATGGAAAAAACGGATTGGAATAATAAAATAAATGGCAATAAACATCGCTACAGAAGGTTAATTTTTTTTCTGAGACACTGCGAAACGTAGTTACGAGGCTTATCGTTCAGAAAAAAAGGACCAACAGTCCGGCAATATTTATCATGATTTGTACATTATCACAGGCGTTATTTACATTTAAATGCAAATTTATGGCACGTTAAGGTTTTTCTTTACAAATCGCAGCGGGAAATGACTCCCTCACGCTGTCTCAGTATTCTAGCCCCTTGAGGTAGTATTTTACTTTAGAAGCCTGACCTGCCAGCGTTTTTTAGGCTTGATAGAAAAAAAACAAAAACATTTTTATTATCTATTTTTGCAGTCTTTTATTGGTTTCAAGAAATTACAACAACAAAATATTGTCTGCACAAATATAAGAATTGTAAGCGTTACGGGCCTTTAAATATGGTCGTGAAAAAAGGGTCGTGGCGGTTGCCATGATTCCAAAGCTCTCATTCACCTGAAACTGAAATGAAGCCATTTGTTTTACCAATAAGTAATAAAGTATGTCATTATGGCCGGTACCAAGAAGAATTTTTTTTTAACCCCGTTTGTGAAAACAAAATTAATGTTGCGTCCTATATTTTCAAAGATACATTTTTTAAAAATAGTAATAATGATAATTTCGCAATGTACGAGGTAGGGACGATAGAGGGATATATACTGTTGATCCATACCAAATTTGGAGTCAATCGGTTGAACAGAACTTGAGATTTCATGTCAACCAGTTTGAAGAAAAAAGTTTCAAGAAAAATCTGTTTAAAGTTTTGAGTACAATTTCAGACAACCGCAATTATCTAAGTGGTAAAATCGTATGTTATACTAAGGTTATATTTATCGGCCATTCTGCCTCGTAAAGTGTGGCTTCCTCTGAAAATGATGATTTTCTGGTCCTGGCTCATGGCGTAAATATTAGGAATTTCGAAGTTCCTTCTGAGGACAAATTCTTAAGTCTATACTTCAAGAAAATCCCAAAAAATATATATTTAAAAAATTTCTAGACTAGAATACTGCTTTAAGGGGGCGATACCTTTTAGAGAGGACACTTTCCTGTTTTTCATGATTTTTTTTACAAGGAAAGACTTCTTCGCCGTTTTTAAGACTTAGGATATATTTGATTACTACTCTTGTCTGTTACATGGCATTTTTTTTACTCATTAAAAATGGCGAAGGCACAGTCTTCTAAACTGCATTTTAAAAACTGGCGTGACGTATAGCAAAAAAACTAATCAACTGATTCTAATGACATTCGGTGTAAATCTTTCTAACCATAGCATCTAAAATATAAACCTAAAGTTTCTTAAAAATTAAAAAGAAAAGTATTTTTTAATGCAAAATGTAGCAATTTTTCGGAAAAATCGATCTTGTTGTTTCAAACCGTACCATTTCGTCGATTTTCGACATTTCTCACTTTTTCTTGGTTCATATTCTGCGCTTGAGTGTGAGTAAAAGAAAAAAAAATTTCGGTTACCTTTCAGATTAATCCCACCGTCGCTACCTCTCACGCCGACTGAAAACATCCGCCGCACCCAGTTCAAAAGACCGTGTCATACCTCCGCCATTTTCAAAGATTAATAGAATTTAAAAAATACCACGTAACAGCCAAAAGTAGTAATGAAACATACCCTAAGTCTCAAAAACGGTGAAGAAATTTTTCCCTTTGAAAAAAATTCACGAAAATCTGCAATTTTTTTCCCTCCCTCGATACAATTGATTCGCAAGTGCTAGTTGAGAATTCAGATGTTCCGTGATAGATTAAGATGTTTATACACGATAAAAATAAACCAGTCTCCATCTTGTTCGCGTGGGTGCGAGTGTTTGAAAAATTTACATTCGATGGTTTGCGCAAATCGAAGACAACGCGTTGCGAAAAAGCTCAATAGCGACCAAGCCAATTCAGCCGTTTTCTTGTGCACTCGCGCCAGGATGCATGGCGCGACGATATTCCACTTCCTACTATTGAAATTTCGAGGATACACGTATGACTCGAGGCATATCGCGAGACGGCCAATACGGTTTGTCACTTTCAACGATTCCCAGACGCGCGTCGAGTCGCTGAGCTTCGCTCGTTGCTTCGATTTCCCATAGCTGTGAAAAACGACCACAGAGCAGGTAGGCGGGGGGCCCCCTTCGCAATGGGGCCCGACGCGAGAAAAAGAGTGAAACCGTGCGAAGTGAAAAGTCGAAGAGTTATTGGCATCCGTTTCGTAACGACACTTTCATTGTGCGAACGGTAATACGTGCTAGACAATACGTATAGACATATATAGGGTGTCTCAAAATGACCTGAAATTTTGATTTATCGATAAAACGTATTATTTTTTTGAAAAGTACGAGTGTTTTTATTTCAACACAAGGTAAAAACATAGAGGTCATGTGTGGAAGACAATATCCGATAAATGACCGCCTCGTCCCTGGTTGCAAATATTCACTCTTTTGACGAAATGTTCAATACCATTTTGGCACATGTGCGGACTAATTTCATTAAGGGGCTACGTGGGCTTGAAAATTTAAAAAAATTCGTTGTTTTATGTTTTATTGTCTAATAGTGCGATATGTCTAGAATATTTTTCCGAAATTTTAAGGCAATCGGAGTAGAAGTCTTGGAGAAAGAGTAACTCTAGTGGCACAGCCCTGGGGGCGAGTTTTGGCTAAACTCAGATTGGTTTCCGTCTGCCAGTGCAGTATGCCGGTCGCCATTTAAGGGACCATCTCGGTGTAACCGGCCAAAAAATTGTCAATTTTCGCGATTTTTGTTCGGATGGATAAGAGGGGGGGATCAGGATGATTTTTTTTTACGAATAAGACCACTCTTTAACAATACAAGAATATTTTTTTCTTTCGTTTTTATTTATTGTTACCAATCTCATTTTCTAAAAAAAGTTGTAGCGACCGTAATAATGCGAATTTTAATTTGAAAATTTGACAGTACATGCACAACTGTATGTACTTCAAGATGAGACAAAAAAATCGATTTAAAAAAAAGTTTACACTGAGATGGTCCCTTAAATCAGGTGTTTGCGTGAATGACAGTACCGCGTGTGATGTTCACGTTGTACAAACAGAGTAAACAGATATCATAAATTAATAAACGTGATGGGTACTCGATCGACTGTACGCGCTAATCGCAAATGTTGTGTTTAGGGTTGTCTCCACGCGTTGTTGAAGAACTAAATATTGACGATTCAGGTTATGTACAGCATTAAGAAATCTGCTATGTTATTTTGCTGAAAGAGGTCAAATTTTTTGTATAACTATTTTTCTATTATGTTGCCTCAATTTTCACGCCATATTTGGGATTGTTGACGCGTGTTTGAGGACGAACCTTTCCCGTCACAGTCCTTTTCTTACCATCCACAATTCCGCGAACGTCCGATACATGATGACTATCGTAAAGTTTTCTGCCTATATTACAACGTCCTTCATATAAATTTCCAATGCAAACCATAATTTAAGGATGTTGAGTCCCTATGAAACATGTTAATGTTAATTGTTCAATAAATAGCTTATTAATCGTCATGAAATTTTTACACGACCTCCTGAATACTTCATGTAAAAACATACCAAATTTTCAGAATTCTATCATCATTGCTTCAACCTCCTTAGAGTTGAAATAAAAAATGATAAGAAAATTCTGAAAATTTGGTATGTTATTGTATGAAGCATTTAAGAGGTCGTGTTAAAATTTCACGACGATTAGGAAGCTCGTTATTAAAAAAATTAACATTTTATTAAGAACAATTTTTAAAAGAACAAAAAAAAATTTATCGATAAACTTCGTTTTGTTTCCGTTGCTTTCAGTATATTGTAGATATTATAAAATTGAGAGGTCAAAAAAAAACGTATTGCAAAGTTACATCAGTTTCCATAAAACAACATTTAATTTGTGAATGTTAATTGTTCAATAACGAGCGTCCTAATTGTCGTGAAATTTTTACACGACCTCTGAAACACTTCATACAAAAACATACCAAATTTTCAGAATTTTATCATCATTTGCGATTTGGGACTCAACATCCTTAAACAGAAATTTTGCTGTACGACAAAAAATAATTTGCGTGCAGCCAATATACGCAATTTCATTAACATTCTCTTCGTCACGTACCTTTAGATATGCTTTTAGGGGGGTAGGAAGACACGAGGATACATTGAAAACAGCAAGTAATCGTCATCAGTCCCATTACACTATTTTATTTAATTTACAAATGAGTTTATTTCATTTACACTTATTTAATTTACATTCCATTCACCATGTGAGACCTACAATCGATGATGCTTGCTCAAGCCTAGCTCTTTCGTGTTTGTGCCGGTTTGTTGCGGGGCGCCATCACGAAAGTTCCTTCAGACGCGTATTTCGCATTTTTCTCAAAACACTATTTTTGAAATCGGTGGACACGATTTCTCAAAAACTAATGCACCGATCTTATTGAAATTTTGCACACTTCTTCAAAATAGCATTGACTAGTGATTGAACGAAGGTTTTTTGTTTCGATTGCACATAATTTTACAAGGCTATACGTAGTGCAAATCATACGAAAAATTGAACTATTTTACGTACAACTCTGCCAAAAATTCAAATTTCAATTTCGTTTTGAATCCTTCGTTCAATCACGAGCTACAGGTATCTACTAAGAGAGAAAAAATTGGTTTTTCAATTTCACATACAGCTATCATGAGTTATCCTGACCACCACGAGGCCACTTTTTTTAGGGGTCCCCGGAAATTATGTCCCACCGGCTGAATTGGCCAAATGTTTGGAGGAAATTAAAAAAAAATATTGTTGAAATGTAGCTCTTTTTATGTGCTTAACATTTTGAATAAAATAATTTATATAATATATTTTTTTTATAAATAGAGAAAACATGATTTTTTTGTTCGAAACCCACGTAACCTCTTAATGGTTCGTCCAATTGCTTCCGTGAGCTCCGGAGTGGTCTGTGGATCATGAAACTTCGTCTGCAATAACTATGCAGCAACAATGCAGCAAATAACGACTTCCATGCGTTGCCCGATCGTGTAATCCTCCATGACTACAAGGAACATCCCTCAGGTGACAGCCTTCGATTTTGTTGAAATTTGGATACGTTTTAAAGCAACGAAAAGCAAGCGATACGTATTTCTTTTTATCGACGGAAAAACGGTTTTAAGGGGTAAAACCACCCCTCGAAAAAAGGCATCTCTAGGGGTAATATAGCAGTTTCACACACAATAAGTCCACCAATTTTAATGAAACAAAAACGAAAATTCTTCTAATCCGAAGCAATAAAAAACCCACTATAATGACATTGCAAAAAAAATAAAGGGGTGAACCACCCTAGAGATGCCTTTTTCGAGGGGTGATTTCACCCCTTAAAACCGTCTTTCCGCCGATAAAAAAAATACATATCGCTTACTTTTCGGTGCTTTATAACATATCCAAATTGCAACAAAATCGAAGGGTGTCGCCTGGTGGATGTTCCTTGTTAACCTCAATACTTCCTTATGCCAGTTGTCAATGATTAGTACTTTATGTTCGTCACAAAAAACAATGGCGCGATATTTAATATGTCAGGTCATTTTGAGGCGTCCTTTTTGTATATTTTTGCACTCGTACTTTTGTATAAGAGCTCCGAAATCGCGAGCGATAACACGTATTTACAAATGTACAATACAGTTTTTTTTTTTTTAATAAACAACGAGATCACAATCGATAGATAACTTTGCACATTGTTGCAAAGAATATCGACATTCTTTTCATTTTTGTTATTTTTGTGATCCCACGCAAACTGTGACTTTTCGAGGTGATTAGGGGATACAATATTCAGCCGAGAATTCAAATCGCCGGAGTGAACGCGGTTACGCTCTCGTGGCGGATGTAACCACCTGAAACGTCAAAAAAGGTATCGATTTAACGTGAGGTTCAATTTTCGCTGATTGCAATTCGTTTCAATTTGGGGCACTTTACGCATTCATGATATTGCGGTGATTTGATATATTCGTTTTCGAATTACTTGTTGATACGGATTTATTAAAGTTTAGGTTATGAAAGAGGGCCACGATCAATCAAAACGCCTATATCGACTGCCTGCTCCAAAAGTAAAAGCATTGTATTTCAAATGCACACTCATTTCACTCTGTTCAATGACCCACCAAAAGCGATCAATCACGTGCCGATATTTTTACTTCCTCGTAGAGGTAGCTTTGCCTTCGTGCTTTTTTTTTTATTGCAATGGGAATTCGTTGTGAATTATCCGGAACGTTGAGTGAATGATATATTTTTCGTACGTGACGTAAAAAAGTGCACGTGTCTGTAAAGGTTTCTTGTACAGTTTATTTCAGGAATGAAAAACAGTTTAGACAGAGGAATGAAAAAGTCCATTGAACCTTTCAGATTTCAAGGTCGTTTTCCTTTTTTCCATATATTTTTTAGCTCCGCAACGTTCGAATTTGTTTTTGTGTCTGCTCAATTTTTCAGACAGGAGTATCCTCACATACTCAGTACGATGAGATGACATTTTGGAAAAATTGATAAAATTGTTCAGGTTTTTGGGTGATTTAAATATTCAGAAAAGTGTAGCTTTTTCAAAACAAGAAATCTGGATAATTTGTCATCGCTATTCTCAATGTCTTCATTCGGATTATCGTTCATTCTTCACTCAGGCATGTTGATCATGAAAATTTCGTGACTGACATTTAAAAAAGGGTGTTTTCGCGTCAACTTCACTCAAGCGGACATACAGGCAGACCAAATGTCAACGAATGACAGATATCGTTTCAGAATCGTATTCCAACCATTTAATTTCAGCCTAAAAAATAAAATCGATCCACAGACGATACAATTTCGTGATATTGGTAAGGATGTCCAAAAATATTTTCAAAGTAGGACTAATTTCTGTATGGAGCGATGAAAAAATAAACGTTTACAATATTTTCAATATTTTGCACATCTTTTCTCCTTAAGGAATCATCGGAGTGTAAAAGGTTCAAAAAATCCTTTTTTTTGCTTTATCCGATATCGTAGCAATTACATGATAGCAATTTATATGAAAATTCCACACTCGAAATTTTGAACGTCTTTGTGACACAACATTCTTCATTTTTTGAAATCTTCATTTTTTCTCACCGAAAAACTCCAAAAATAAGCTAAATTCGACACGTTTTTCAAACCACCGCCATTTTGTCATTCGGTATTTTAAAAAATCTCCATAGCAAGGTAGCAGCTTTCATACTGATCAATAATCTTTTAGCAAATTTTGTTTCAGATAATATTTACGGCCACAACCGTAAATATTATGTGCACCGTGAGGAAAATTTTTTTCAGACACTTTCAACCGTGAAAAAAATGACGAAAAAAATAAACGTTTAAAAATGTATTTTCTGTCCTTCATGAGTGCTGCGATTCGACCGAAAAAAATTCAGACTGATAATCGCATTTCAACCCTCGAAAAAAGATCGCGGCAATCAGCTATTTTTCGACCCGTCACACCGTGACGATTCCTGACTAACTGGAGCATTGATTTTTCCATTCGGCGAAGAATAATTTCGTCTGAGTGGTGTGAAAACTCAAGGGTACCTGGCATTATTATTAACAAATGGCCCATTCGCAAGGTATAATATCGAATTCCGAATGGACGACTCACTTGAAAATGATGGGTGAATCCACGGTAGGGATATACTCCGCCAAGTATGTATCGATAATAGCCATCGTGCCTGATTCGATATTCGCCTTGGACAACGTCATCCGGAATCTCCCACGTTACTTCAACCTCGCTGGTTCCTAATATCACGGACGTTCTGCTCCAATGGAATCTGCGACAGTTCAAGCCGTAGGCACAGTTTCAGCAAAAAAATGATAAAAATCTGACAACTCTCGCGTGCTCGTCTTCGCGCAAGCGACAAATGCTTCATTATCGTTTTCCCGACCCACCTGGTCTCCCAATCAGCGTCGCTCGCTACCGCGTACCACTCGTTATTGTCGTCGAGTCTCTCGACGAAGAAAAACGAGGATCCAGCCATAAGATTGTTTCTCGGATGTCCGGCTGCCTGTAGACATATCATAATTAAGGACGTTGAGTCCCAAATCGCAAATGATGATAAAATTCTGAAAATTTGGTATGTTTTTGTATGAAGTATTTCAGAGGTCGTGTAAAAATTTCACGACAATTAGGAAGCTCGCTATTGAACAATTAACATTCACAAACTAAATGTTGTTTTATGGAAACTGATGTAACTTTGCAATAAGTTTTTTTTTTGACCTCTCAATTTTATAATATCTACAATATACTGAAAGCAACGGAAAAAAAACGAAGTTTATTGATAAATTTTTTTTTATTTCTTTTAAAAATTGTTCTTAACAAAATGTTAATTTTTTAATAACGAGCTTCCTAATCGTCGTGAAATTTTAACACGACCGCTTAAATACTTCATACAAAAACATACCGAATTTTCAGAATTTTCTTATCATTTTTTATTTCAACCCTTACGGAGGTTGAAGTAATGATGATAGAATTCTGAAAATTTGGTATGTTTTTACATGAAGTATTCAGGAGGTCGTGTAAAAATTTCATGACGATTAAGAAGTTATTTGTCGAACAATTAACATTAACATGCTTCATAGGGACTCAACATCCTTAACTCGCCATTCGAGAGCTTTCGCGTAATTGCATAAGATCAATTCCGCTCCGGTGGGTGCATTCATTTGGTTGTTGGAGGTGCCTGTTGAATACGTATTTTGCTTGGCAGGACAACAACTCTGTTCTTTATTTCTCTATTCTCAGATATCTCCCGCATTAAGGGGGAATATACGTTTGTACATGTTTTATTGAATTCTTTTTATTGGCTTATAAGGTCCCTTATCTATCCTAAATTGATATTCAAAAGGTTTTATTGTATGGTCCAGGCATCGCCGATTAGAGGTAAACACGAAATTTCCATGATTTTAAAGTACTTAAAACTTTAAACGCGTTTTTCTCGAAACTATGTTTTTAGACACAGGCGTATGCGTAGCGTCTCGAGTTTTCAATCGATTGACTGGAAATATTAACTGTAGCTGCTTGACGACATTTTCTAGTCCAGTACGTAGAATTTTTTCGATACGGTGAATTTTATAAATTTTATGATCGATGTTCGACCGATTTTGTGACTTAAATAAATTAAAAAAAATGTTTAATGCATTTCGAAAGTGTATTTATTAATTGTAACAACTTTTATATCAATATCTTTAATATAAACCTATCAAAAAAGTTCATGAAAATAGCCTTTTTAGCGTCTAAAGTGAGAAAACCCCTTAAAATAGGCCGAAAATTTTGATTCGGCCATGCCCAATCATCCGGAGCATGCGTAAACAAAAAAAGACGTACCCAAAATTGGACGATGAAAAAACAGAGGCATTAAATGAAGGAGGGTGGAACGGTAGACCCAGAAAAGCCATTAAGGCTGCATCATTCCAAATGACTTTGGTACGAGGCTTTTTTGCCGTAGCAGAGGCTCTCGGGGGCACCTACTCGTGTGACGGACGATGGTGTGATGGATAGTGGTCTAGTAATTTTATCCTTATGGGAGACCGTACGAGCCTTTTGATGGATTTTCGGCGTGTATAAAAGCTTGAGATACCAACACGAACCTTCGAGGTCGACGAGTATTTCGCGCGCATCCAAACGACCGACATCAAAATATTACGAACGTTAAACGGCTACCAAACGATATTCGCGAACATTTCCTGCCCCCAATGCACCATCAAATTCTCTTCTTTAAATATCTCTTTCGTATCTCGTCCGGTACATCATTCAACGTTCCATCGCATATGTGTCATTCAACTCGCTTGTGCGAGTTCCGTTCGTCCATATTTGTTAGAATTATCAACAAGCCCATGGAATTTGTCATTCTTGGTAAATAAATGGACGATGATGGTTCATTGGAGGAGTTTCGGAGCAATTGACGACATGTTGCCATTTGATTCAAATTTATAAGGTAAATTCTTAGTCATATACTGAATAACCCTCTAAATTTTTAATCGGTCGTCCATATCGTGTCTATAAAGTTTACAATTGCAGAAATACTTTTTAACACAGAGAGGCGCCTAGTTGTCATCACGTAAAGGGAGACGAAATTGTGATAATGTACTGAGCGATTTGACAGTTTTTCATAACATTTTCTCTATTTTTTCACACTATTTCGTACGTAAAACTGCCATTCAGCGATGAACGTAGGTATCTCCCTACGTTAAAAAGTGTTTTTCTTTTAAATTGCAAATCTTATAAAGACGATGTAGACGATCGAACACAAATTTGAAGGTTAGACGTATAACAAACAATTGCGGGGCCGCGTTGAAATTCCGAATTTTGGATGTTCAGAACGCTCAAAACTCCAAAAGAATTTTACACACAAAGCCAAAACTCCGAAGATCTGAACACCGTCAAAATAATTTGGCTGTGGAAGTTTTTAAAGTTTCAAAATGTTCATTAAATCGACGAATTATTACAATCACTTTATTAATTAAGAAGTGATTGTGCGTGAATTTTGAAATTTGTGTCGACAATGTTATACGTTTTACATCATAGTTGACTGTTAATTATGTAGAACATATAACATTGTCTACGCCAATTTGAAAATTGACGTAAAAGCACTTTTATTTTAAAAAATCTTGAAATAATTCGTCGATTCGTTGAACATTTTGAAACTTTAAAAACTTCCATCGCTGAATTATTTTGAGGTTGTTGAGATTTTCAGAGTTTTGGTCTTTCGTATAAAATTCTTTCGGAGTTTTTTTTCTTCGGGGCAGTATTCTTTCGGAGTTTTGAGCGTTGTGATCATTCAAAGTTCGTAATTTCAAACCGGCCCCATCTTGAATTTCACATTAAAATAAAAATTTTATAACATTAAAATTCGGAATTTCAATCTAAAATTCGGAATTTTAATTTAAAATTCGGTATTTTAATTTAAAATTCGGTATTTTAATTTAAAATTCGGAATTTTTATTCAAATTTCAGAATTTTTATTCAAAATTCGGAATTTTAATTCAAAATTTGGAATTTTAATTCAAAATTCGGAATTTTTATTTAAAATTCGGAATTTTTATTCAAAATTCGGAATTTTTATTCAAAATTCGGAATTTTTATTCAAAATTCGGAATTTTTATTGGAAATTCGGAATCTTAATTTTAAATTCGGAATTTTAATTTCAAATTCGGAATTTTTATTCAAAATTCGGAATTTTTATTCAAAATTCGGAATTTTTATTCGAAATTCGGAATTTTTATTATAAATTCGGAATTTTTATTGAAAATTCGGAATTTTTATTGAAAATTCGGAATTTTTATTGAAAATTCGGAATTTTTATTGAAAATTCGGAATTTTTATTGAAAATTCGGAATTTTTATTGAAAATTCGGAATTTTTATTCAAAATTCGGAATTTTTATTCAAAATGCGGATTTTTCTTCTTCAAAATTCGGATTTTTTATTCAAAACTCGGAATTTCTATTCAAAATTCGGAATTTTTATTCAAAATTCGGAATTTTTATTCAAAATTCGGAATTTTTATTCAAAATTCGGAATTTTTATTCAAAATTCGGAATTTTTATTCAAAATTCGGAATTTTTATTCAAAATTCGGAATTTTAATTTAAAATTCGGAATTTACTCTATAAATTTGAATCAAATGGTAACATATCGTCAATTATCCCGAACCTCCTTCCGGCAATTGGAGATTATTGGAGGTTAATGTCAGCTTCCCAGGGTCGATTCCAACCATCATTTCAACCGTGGCAATAATGACAATAACATTGAAGAACATCAGACCAATAAATCGCGCGAGAAAAATGGCGTGCCGGATATCTATGGTATAATCGTCCGGAAATCGGGTCCGTTTGCGGATTGGCTCGATCGCGGCCTTGAGGACGTCCTTGCGGCGTTATCACCCGAGGGATGCAAATGCTCGAAACGCGAAATTGCGCAACGTTATTTCGTTGATTGCGCGGAATGTTGCGATGTACGCGCGGATAAGTAACGTTTATACCGGTTACGTGACATCCTTATGCAATTCGCGTTACGGGAATTCCGCATTTTCCGCGAACATCGAATTCACAAAGTGTCGATGGAAATTATCCCAGGTATGTGACGAAACAAATATGGCGCTTGAAAAACTGTCGCATGTACTCACGAAACGGACTGCCACGACGTCACCGGGTCGAGCAACTTTGGGAGGCTGGCGCAGACAATCGCCGAAGCTTTTACCCCACTTGGACGTGTCGTAGATCACAGGAGTTTGAAGAGTTATAAGATTCTTGGTCGTCATATCGGGTGGCGAAGGGCCGGGTTCCAAATATTCTTTCTGCAGAACACGCCACGTTCATTTATAAATAATATCATTATGATTAGTATATGAAGTGTGACAGTCTTGACACCAAGCGATATAAGAAGAAAAACGTTTACCCCACTGATTAGTACAATACTTGTATTAATTATAGAATTCTAATTATAGTTATAAATTGTTCATCAGAGTGTAATTTTAGTTAATATAATACGGTTATATTATTGATCACAATAATAATTAGTTTTGGTATTATTTTCTTGCCAGTCAGAATAGTATTAGCAATATTGGTATTAATATTATTATTATTTTTCATAAAATAAATATTTAATAAAATAGAACATTGTTATTGTCCAAATGAATAATAATAATATTGATAATAAAACAAATCAATAAATCAACAATGAAGAAGCAATAATAATATTTCCATTATTATTATTATTGTTATTGATATTATTATTATTCATAAACATTATTGTTATCATGCAGACCATATGTGAACTTGTGATTTATAAATCAATGATAAATTGATTACGATTGCTATCACTTTTACTAGCATTATTATTGATTTCTCGTATTTTTGTCGTCATTATTAGTGGCGGTATTTCATCGTTAAGTCGCTAAGTCCACTCACCTGAACGGCAGCGATGGCCAGTTCGCGATATTGTTTCAGATAAATGGTCAAAGTGTGCGGCCCGAAGATCGTCGACGCACCCTCGTATCGTTGAATCTCAAATTGGAAGAAAATAACTTACGTTTACAACATGTGGAGTATCGTTCAAAAGTTTTCAATCACTTTGGATGATGGCGAAATTTTATCAAAATACACGACTTGTACAATTGAACCGTAAACAAGATAATTTTATTGTGAAAGATATGGATTTTGAACAACAAAATTGTAGCAAGGATACCAGCTCTACAAAACGAACTAAAGTGTTCTAATATAATTTTGCAATTATCTGAGGTAATCGAAAATTTTTGACTTCCGAAGGAATGGCGAAAAAGATCGTAGGCTATGAGGGTCATTGGTTTTACCTGGTATTCTTCAGGGGTAGTAACATAATCGCTGTAGGTATTGCAGAGTCCAGCAACCACAACGTCAATGTCACTTTGACCAGTCTCTCCAATCGCTGACTTTATCGATTCCCGCATCCGTCTACCCGACATCGTTGTGAATTCGCCAGGTACACCGGCTATGGCAAAGTTCCCGATAACCACCACCTGTGTAGAGACGATTTTCGGCTGCCACGGATACGGGAGTCTCATCTGTTCAATGCGAATAACTATCTTCATCGGGTGTTTTTTTTTTAATTAGACGCAAAGGGTGTCTCAAAGTGACCTGACATTTTAATTTATCAATAAAACTCGTTGTTTATTTGAAAAGCACGATTTTTTAATTTTTAATATAAGGTACAAGCATGTAGGATAGTGTGGAGCACAATATCTGATAAATGGCATAAACGGCATGAACTAGGAAGACATATTCTTCAGTGGACTTCTTATTTGGGGATTCCTGAAAGGAAAAGTGCATAACAATGATCGACAGACCATTCCGGAGCTGAACGAAGCAATTGGACGCATTGATGAAATTAGTCCGCAATTGTGCCAAATTGTTATTGAAAATTTCGTCGAAGGAGTGCACGTTTGCAAACAGAGGTCAGGCAGCCATTTATTGGATAATGCGTTCCGTTAAGGGGTTAGGCCACAGTAAAGGGTATAAAAGCATGTGCGAATTTACCAATTTTTTTTCGTATGAAAAAGTGATTCACTTATAAAATTAACTACACGTCTATTTAGTTAGAAACTGTTAGAAAAAAATATATTCTTTTTTCTCTTATCTTCTTTCCAATTGGCATGACAAATAACTTCAACAATTTTCACTCGATTTACTTCAAATTTAAAAGTTGTGTTCCTAATTGCATTTCGCAGAGAAGTACGTACGGAATTTCTGATTAATCGAAACTTTTCATTTTATGAGCAATTTTATACGAAATTTTTCACTGAAAATCCTTTTCTTAAGTTCAATTACCTCCAATTTTTGAATAAAACAATATTCTTTAAATTCCGTAGATACTTCTCTAGATATTCTAATGTGGATTGACGAGAATTTTTGTTTTTTTTTCTAGGTCGAAAATTGAGGATGCTAAATGTCACGCCGCAGAGCGCCCAAAAAAAGATAACAAAAGAAAATATTAGTAGTCGGCCGTTTTGTACATCGAAAAAAATATATATATATATCTTTTCTAACAGCTTGATATACAAACTAAATAGATGTGTCATTCATTTTATGAGTGAATCAATTTTCATACGAAAAAAATTGTTGAATTCGCACATGATTTTATCCCCATTATTGTGGCCTAACCCCTTAAGAAAATTCAAAAAATCTTTTCTTTTTAATATTGATACAGTGTGCACTTTCACGAATATTTTAAACCCAACCGTAGCGTGAAATTAAAAAAATTGACGAAGTTGCACCTATTTTAGTGGAACAGTGCGCGTCGGATTTACCGCGATCCATCGAATTCGAACGCGATTATCTCGAAACTACACATCTTGACGCGGCAGCATTGATATACTGAGGAACGTTCACACTATTGACTCGAGCTCGCACAGTTAGCGTTCAAACAGTAGTCATTTTCGGTTTACGATCGCATTTTTTTATCGGATAAACCATTTGTTAATAACAATAACTTCAGCACTCTGTTTTCCAAGAGAAAAATGAGGTTTTCTTTGGAGAAGCTGTCACTTTTCGTATTTTTCGAAATTTCGAAAAGTCGATCGTGAACCCATAGCCAGGATATATTTGAAGAATTTTTTTTTCTTTTCGTTTCAGATTCCATTTGAGCCTGGCAGAGATCCCGCCGTTTCTGTTACTAGTTCTGTTACTAGAAAAACAATCATCATTCTGACCCTTTAAATTGGTCTTCCAGAGAGCGATACCCCGTTAAAATAAAAAAGATATTTGTATTTTTCAAATAAATGATACGTTTTATTATTAAATACAAATTTCAGATGATTTTTAGACGCCCTATACATTGCTTTTTGAGTATTCATCTCGGGTGGGGGTGCAGGCCGGAGGGTTGTCTGTCAAGAAGGCAGAAAGGCGTTCGTGGGAGGTTAGGAATTTTCGCGCAATCCTGAAGGAGCATATTGGAAGGAGCAAAAAAATTCGCGAGGAAAAATTCATGAATTTTCATGGGAGCACACAGCCCGCAGTCACTTACCCTGCCGGTGGCGAGTAAAATGGGTTTTGGCCCGTGACAACGAATGTCCTCGGGGGTGGGTGCAGCAACGAAATTCCTCACGGCATTCCACACGGGATTCGTAGTAGTCGTGCCTTGCTCAAATGACAACGAGCCAGGACCGTCCGTCGTCCCAGCTGCAAAACTGTAACCCATCGCCGGCTCGCACCCCGCCACCTTCACGTGTCAGAGAGAAATCGGACTCGTCGTTATAAAGGACGACTCATCATTGGGATAAAGTATATTTTCGCTGTATTTTTTTGCTGCTTGTGCCCACGCGAGGCGTGCAAATATGACGAGGACGAAACTGGACGTTGAAGAAGATCCGATACTATGAGCGTAACTTTAATAACCATATTTGCTATCGTTTGAACGAATGAATAAAATGCACATCGAAAGCTAATAAATTCGACAATTTGAGGGGGAGACACGTTTATGTAATACAATTTTTTTCTGAATTTCATTATTTTTTTTTTAAGGAAAGATTTCTTCTTCATTTTTCAGACTTAAGGTACGTTTTATTACTTTTTTGGCAGTTACATGGTATTTTTTAAATTACTCTTTGAAAATGGCGGAGGTAGGTCATGGTTTTCTACTTGTATGACGTATGGCTAAAAAAACTAATCGATCGATTCTTGTTGTCTGAAACAAGAGCCTAAATGTTTTCGAAAATAAATAAAAAGTATTTTTTATTGCAAAATGTAGCTTTTATTTCGGATAATTCAAGGTTTTGTTTCAGAGTGTACCATTTCATCGGTTTTTAATATTTCTCACTTTTTCATGGTTCATATTCTGCGTATGAATGTTAATAAACGAAAAATCTTCGTTGGTTTTTTTTATCAGATTAATCCCGCCGACGCTACTATTCACACCGTTTGACAATACTCGCCGCAACCCGTTTAAAGGACCGTGCCATACCTTCGGGGTTTGCAAAGATTAATTTTTAAATATACCATTGACAGCCAAAAGTAATAGTAGAGCATACCCCAAATCTACAAAAATTGTGAAAAAATCTTGCCTACAAAAAAGTCGTGTAAATCGGTAATTATTTCCTTGCATAAAGGTATCTCCCCCCTTAATTGGACACGTGGTCACAGGACGCAAAACATATTTCGGGAAGGCTTAGGAAAAATCAATACGCTCAGTTTAATCATTTAGCAATATTTTGTGGTGTCCTTCGTTTAAAACGGAACTGAAAATGGTTTCGGTGCCCACTCCAAAAATAAAATGGTCCGACTCCAAGTGCAGAATCGTTCTACACGGTATACCGAACCTTGACACGTGATCCATCACGTGCTGATATTTTTGCTTCCTCGTAAAGGAAGTCTTCATTCCGTCCTTGTTTTATTCCAATGGAAATACATTCGCAATTTTGCGAAATGTCGAAAAATAATATTTTTCATGTACGTATAGTAAACAAATGTATGAGTGTGTATCCCTGTCCGTAGAGATTGTTTGATCATTTTTTGCCCTTTACGGTTTGTGTGACACCTGACTGAAATGTGTTCACAGCAATAGTGCGTCAAATATCGTCTAAATTAATTTACTAAAATTGATTATACGTTTTACATTTCAAAACAGCTTTAGTTTGCCAAAAATATTTTTTAGCACTATCGGGTTCAAATTTTTTTGCGCATCTGTCAAATTTTTGACACAGGAATAAAAATCACACACATGCTATGTCAGACAATATTTTGGTAGAATCGACCAAAGGGTTGCTGCAGAGCTTCCTTATAAAAGTATTTTTATTCCGTTTTCTTCAAACGGAATAAAAATGGCATTTGGGGAGAAGAAGGCTGACTTGAGTGCATTAAGGCCTTAGGCCACAGTAACGGGTATAAAATTATGTGCAAATTTAACAATTTTTTTCGTATGAAAAAGTGATTCACTCATAAAATGAATTACACCTCTATTTAGTATGAATATCAAGCTGTCAGTTTTTTTTTCGATGTACTAAATGGCCGACTACTCGAAACTTCTCGAAACAGCTTTTTTCCAATTGGCGTGACAAATAATTTGAACAATTTTCACTCGATTCACTTCAAATTTAAAAGTTATGTTCCTAATTGCATTTCGCAGAGAAGCACGTACGGAATTTCTGATTAATCGAAAACTTTTTATTTTATGAGCAGTTTTCTGCGAAATTTTAGCAGTTTATGAGCGAAATTTTTCACTGAAAATTCATTTCTTAAATTCAAATACCTACAACTTTTGAATAAAACAATATTTTTTAAATTCCGTACGTACTTCTCTAGGTATTCTAATGTAGATTGACGAGAAAAGAAAAATTCTAACAGCTTGATATTCATACTAAATAGATGTGAATTAATTTTATGAGTGAATTACTTTTTCATACAAAAAAGAATTGTTAAATTCGCACATGATTTTATACCCGTTCCTGTGGCTTAAGGCCTTAACAAACTTACCTCTTCCACGAGCTTCGTTGTCTCGTTGTAGAACTGTGCTTTTTGTGCAGGCATATTGACAAAGCGGTGACGCACAGTCAATGGCCCTATGACTTCCTTCGTCTTCCCTCTGTTCCATATCCTCTGCAACAAAGCACCATCATGTACTTCAATATTGCGCAGTTACGCTTCAAAAACGTTATACATATTTTACGGATTTTCGCAGAACCCTCGCCTATATATATCTGGTAGCAAGAGCACTTGTCTACATTGAACTGTAACAAATCCTGGTAATCCCGAAATAACGAGGTTATTACCGAATTTCCGTTTTTTACCGAACTGGAACTGACTACGTAGAGTGGATATAGACACTCATCCTCGTATCACCCGGACCTTTATCCTCAGACTCGAAATAACGATTGCCAACTCGTGTTTATCGATATGGAAAAATAAATCCAAACTTTTCCTCTCACGAAACATTTCAATTCAATAAAAGGGGTGATACTTTTGGCTATTACATGGTTTAAAAAAATTAATTTTGAAAAATAGCGACAGTTTGGCACGGTCTTTTAAACTTCATCTTTAAAACTGATGTAACATATAGCTAAAATAAAGACTTTGAAAATAAAAATACATTTTTTTTTTATATATTTGTGAATATATTTTTTTTTATATATATTGTGAAAAAATAATTTTTTTCACAATAATACTGCCGCTACTACGTGTCACGCCATCTGACAACATCCGCCGCAGCCCGTTTAGAAGACCGTGCCATAACTTCACCATTTTGAACGATTCAAAAAAATACCATGTAACAGGGAAAAGTGGTAATAAAGCATACCCTAAGTCTCAAAAAAGGTGAAGAAATCTTTCCTTTTAAACAAAATCCGAAAATTTTCCCTCGCCTAAAACTATCTCTCCCCTTAAGGCAGTCGTCTGGTGTAGAGGGTCGAAAAAATCGATTTCCCCCCCTTTAATCTATGGTTTAACTATCACAGAGCATGTTCCTAAAGCACTAGAAGTAAACTCGAAGTATTTCCGAAGATACAGACCCGAGAACAGGTGAGCGTCGAGAAAATGTACGAACGCTTGGCTAGAGCGGATTCCACGACTGAAAATTTTAAAGCGCGCTTTCTCGTACTCTCGCTTTCATGATTGTTTCAAATCGGCGGGCGTGATAGCAAAAAAACTATTTGACCTATAAACCTAAACCAAAGTTCATTCTTTAGACTATTAAAAACCATCCTAAATGAACTAAAAATATTTATAAAAATGTCATTTTATACTATTTTTATTGCACGAAGAAAGAAAAAAATGTAAAAAAACGTAACTTTTTTGTTCGAGCTCGAAAATCATTATGGTTCTACGGTTTTTTTGGATTTTTTTTAGTTCGCCGACAATGATAAAAATATGCCAATTAAAATAATTGTGGGTTTTGCATTCCGGACGAGAAGTAAGCACACCATCATTCCCGCCACTGCGAGACTCCAACAGCGAGACGCTTCTATGGTCAATTTGATACTCCGCCATTTTGCGACAATTAGTTAATAAACATTTTTTTATTCTCTTCAAATGTGTGTGAAAGTACGATAAAATTTTCAAGAAGGTCCGTTGTTTCTTTCATTGTAAAAAACATCACCAAAAATCACCTTTTTTAGGCCTCTACACTAGACGACTGCCACAAGCAGATATCCGTTTTTAGCTATAGACGGGTACTGCACAATGACAGTAGAAAAGTCCAGTTGTCGCTTTTCCATCGAACACATTTTTGGCACAAAAAATCGACGTTGGTACCAAATCTGGAATGTTTGGTTGCGCCAATGGAGTGCTGGAATTTGGGAAAATACCAGCACGAGAACAAATTGAATTCAACAGACATCGATTTACCATCAATTCGACAAAATTCCGTTTTTTTTAAATACCGTTCCGAAGTTTTCGCTCGGACAACAAAATGTCCAAGTTGACCGAGTTTCGGACAGTTCGAAAGCAAAAAGTTGGCTCTCGCATACCATGTAAGGAATTCTCGTGTATAATCGAGCAACATATTGCCAGGTTGAAAACGCTCGCTGGCACGTTCCATCTTTGTACGAAAAAAGAAGAGAAAATAAATTTAAATACACGTGCCGACTAACCGCTCACTAATTACTTTCCTCTTCACGCGTTTTCTCGATATATTTACACCTCGACCCCGTATTTTTACCGCCTGGCTTAAGTTTCCCTGCCATTCTTATGATTATTAGCGGGCTCTCTTTATTTTATTCATGGTACAGAGACGAGCGCCTGAAGCCCCTCGCCAGTTCCTAGCGCGAGCGAGATAAACTCGCAGGTGCCTAAACACGTGTCATTCATTGTCCCTTTGTAATTTTAATATCCACCGTTGCGAAAGATAGAAAGTCGAAGAATTTTTCGAAACGCTAGACACACGTTTGTAAGAGCAGCGCCGGTATCGTGTACGGAGCTGCGATTTTTTTACCCACCATTTGCTCGAGTCAGAAACCCAAATTTGAGGCTTATTTGATTTAAATATCGCAATACGATTGTGGTACCCCGGCACATTATTCGTTTAATAAAATGCTGACAGCAATTCTCGTAAGAAATTATTTATTGTACTTGCATATTTTATTTTTCATTTCGCCAAGTAGGTAAAAAAATTGCTTTTGATGTCATTCTTGCCAAGATGCACCGGAAAAGCACTGAAGAATTCTACTGACGGGATGCTCCGTGAAGCAAAACAAAATGCGACACTCCCATTGTTGGCACTTCAACGAGGAAGGAAAAATGCGGGGGTTTCGTGCCTTCGTACGATAAACGCGATTTGCAAACCTACACTATGCCCGATTGGTATCGGAGAGTATTAATCGCATTTGAGTGTAGAGCAGGTTTTATAGTGGAATAGGAGGACGATGCTATCGTGAAAAACATTAAAGGCGACGAGTCAACTCGGGAGTTCCGTCACTTTTACTGGGAGAATACATCCAACGACGTTCACACGCGTTACATTTATTAACGTGTTTGCACGTCACGTAAGTATAGTATACACACGTATATATATATATATATATATGCAAACCGATGCTCGAGAAACCGATCCTGTCGACATTGAGTATTGGAATCGCGGCTATAGTATTCAGCTGTGCACGTTACGTGCACGTTACACGTGCATGCAATTCTGAAATGTTCATATTTATCACGAAACAATTATTATTCCACGTACAAAAGCTCGCTACTTTCAAAATTTCATTTTTTACGATAAATCGCTGACGTTAAATTATTTTTGACATATATTGTTATATTATAACTATTTTTACTCTCGACGGGTCCGTCTCGTGACGCTACGTTTTGCAGGACAGGATCTATGATTCTGTACACCATTGAAGAGAGACATTTGAACGCATGAAATGCGAGCCCACAGGATGCACTCGACGTATTCTTTTTATGAAGCTTTTGCATTTGGAATTACGTTGTCACGTGAACACGCTGGATGTGCGAGGAGTTTCACAGTTCGATTTGTCACTGGTATTTTCGAAGCTTCGCGGATTAATCCGGTGCATGGTGTGAATCGCAAAAAAAATATGCGCTCGATCCTGCCGGGACCACATTGACTCCAGGGCTTCGCGACGGTGGACACACCGACAAGCGATCGAAGTGAAATCGCTTTTCAACCCTTGAATAGTTGATTTTTTATTTTCGGTGGAAAAAAAACATGTTCCGTGTATTCGAGTCTCTCTAGTGTCGTTAATCAAAATTGTTCGAATATCGGCAGAAATGTTTAAAAAAAAGCTCCAGTCCCAATAATCTCATTATACAGGTTGACGCTGACGTGTATGTTCAAAATAGCGAAAAAATTAATTAATTGCACCACGAGGAATTATTTGAAGTCCCGCAAAGGAAAATTTCTCGTCCACGCTTTATTTTTTTTAATCCCTCTCCCGCCAACAGGCTTTATAGACAAATCCGTTTCCCACGAGCTGGCAAAGTGTACGCTTTCCCGCATTCATTATTACGCGAATAAGTAATTAGCTTGCCTACCTTGAATATCAACAGCGATGAGTTTTTCGCGCTACGCCTAGCTTATAATTAATTAGTATGCAATCCACCGTTTTTTCGGTGCACGAATAAATATCCGCGAAAAACAAAACACTTTCACATGAACGGTGAGATAAAAAATGTTGGTGGTAGAAAAAAAGCTTGAAATGCCGAATCCTT